>VUQI01059473.1:0-22288 GCA_015106735.1 Paratilapia polleni
AGAGAAGCTGCAGAGAAGCAAGTAAGACTCCAACTCTGCTTCCTGGTCTCAACTCTGGATAGTCACATTTTGGGGGGTTTAATAAATTCTGCCATATGTCTAGAAATGAGAGCTGCTCCATCCAAAGTGGGATGGATGCCGTCTCTCCTAATAAGACCAGGTTTTCCCCAGAAAGTTTCCCAATTATCTATGAAGCCCACATTGTTTTCTGGACACCACTCAGACAACCAGCAATTCAGAGAGAACATGCGGCTAAACATGTCACTCCTGGTCCGATTAGGGAGGGGACCAGAGAAAACTACAGAGTCCGAAATTGTTTTGGCAAAATTACACACCGACTCAATATTAATTTTAGTGACCTCCGATTGGCGTAACCGGGTGTCATTACTGCCGACGTGAATTACAATCTTACCAAATCTACGTTTATCCTTAGCCAGCAGTTTTAAATTTCCTTCAATGTCGCCTGCTCTGGCTACAGAGGATGTAGCCACTGTCACCCATTGGTTTGTGAAGTCACTTTCTGAAGTCCAGGATTTAGCATTTTAGCTCTTGTTATCTTGGCTTTTCAAGCTAGAAGAAACCATATTTGGATGAGAGGATGGAGTGCTAAGTTTGCTATTGCTAGAAAGCTTGGTTAGCAAACTGCATCCGTAAACTGTATCACACAGAGCTAGATACCTGACATACAAAATAAACATTTTGAATGTTAGTTTTTCATAGTTAACAATAGTCTTTTATAGCTTCTGATGTAGCAAATAGAAAACTCAGTGACACACCAACTAAGAAACAAACTCTGATATCTGGCGGCTCCATAACCATAAATATAATGTTAGAGTGACCACAGTCAAATTTATTCCTGAGGCCAGAATGGGCAACACTGAATTGTATTTGAAACCACTAGGTAAGAATAAACAATGTTTTTTTTCCAAACTTTATTTAACCAGGAAGTGAAACTCTTGAGATCAAGAATGTCTTTTAGATAGGCAGCGTTAACCTTGCATGTTTTTTAATGGTGGGAGAAACCAGAACTCCCAAATATCCAACATGCTGCCCAAATACAGCAAGACTGTATTCAGATATGCAGGAATGATGGCCAGTTACAATAATCTTGGATCAGAAAAAATTATGTTGAATCACCAGGGAACTTGGCCAAAACTATCTTGGGCTCCGTATTTTTCTGTCGTCATTCAGCCTCTGGCTGTTGAGGTGATGTCCATCAAACAATGTGCCAAATCTAGAAATATGGCTAAATTTATTAGAAAACCTAAAATATGAAAATCCAGAGATGACACCAGAAGGCAGATTTGCACTCTGATACATTTCTCTGTAGCTTCCCTTCAGCTGTCACCTCCCCAACAAGACTAATCCCACAGAGACTTTGGCTGTTTGTAAATGATTTCATAACTGATCAACATACTGATTTTGTATAACAAGAATCTGGTTACAGCAGGAGGAATGTGTCAGTGTAAACTGAATCAATCAACCCAAGACTGAAACTGGGTTATAGCTCATTAAAAAGTCTTACTTATAGCCTCTCAGAGTCAGAATCAGAACTCAGAAAAACTCTTTTATATGTTGCTGTCTAGTTTTTATCTGAATTCTGAGAATTTATAATCTGATTTGCCGCATAGATCATATTTACTTTTTGAACTGCCTTTTTTCCATCTGCACACTATTATTAAAATTAGGAACATCCTATCTTAGAGTAAGCCTGCACTTGATCCAAAATGCTGCAGCAAGAGGCAGAACCTTCAATTATCAGGCCCCTCTCCTGTGGAACCTGCTCCCAGTTTATGTTGAGGAAAGAGACACCCTCTCTACTTTTAGATTAGGCTTTCCTTTTTGATAAAGCTTATAGTTAGTGCTAGATCAGTTCACAATGAACAATCCCCCAGTTATGCTGCTCAAGGTTCAGGCTACTGATGTGCCTAGCACCTCAGTTAGTTGCACCACCAACATGCTGAGTGTTTATTGTTTTATTCATGATTGTTTGTCGTCTTGCAATTTCCTGTCACCCCAGCTGCTGGATGCAGATAAGTGCTCTTCCTGAGCCTGGTTCTGTTGGCGGTTTCTTCCTGTTAAAAATAATTTTTTTCTCCCCTCTGTCACCAAGTGTTGCACACAGAGGATTGTTGAATTTGAGTTTGTGTCTTGTAAACTGTTTTCTCTGATCCTTTGAACATTTTAAAGAAAAAGTTTCTGTCTCCTGTCTGCAGCTGTGTGATGGGTATCAGTACCAGCTGGATGAGTTTACCTGTGAGACCTGTCCATCAGACATGCGCCCTGTCCCCAACAGAACCGCCTGTCGTCCCACTCCAATCATCAAACTGGAGTGGAACTCCCCCTGGGCCTTAGTGCCTGCCTCCCTCGCCATGCTCGGTATCCTGGCAACCAGCGCCGTGGTTATCACCTTCATCCGCTTCAACGACACGCCTATTGTCAGGGCGTCAGGGAGGGAGCTCAGCTATGTACTACTGACAGGTGTGTATAGGTAAATACATCATCAGCTGTGATGATGACTTCATCACCTGTGAGGGTAATGTCACCTGTCTAGCCCTCTCTCTCTCTGCAGGTATCTTCCTGATCTACCTGATCACCTTCTTAATGATCGCTGAGCCAGGTGTGGTAGTTTGCGCATTCCGGCGCCTCCTGCTGGGCCTTGGCATGGCCATCACCTACTCTGCCATGCTGACCAAAACCAACCGCATCTACCGCATCTTTGAACAGGGCAAGAGGTCGGTGACCCCGCCCAAATTCATCAGCCCCACCTCCCAGCTCGCCATCACCTTCATCCTCATCTCCGTCCAGGTGAGTCCACAGGCGTCCACAGGTGACCTCCTGCTACTGCCTGCAGCATCTCCTCACATGATTCAGGCTTTTTGTTTCTGTGTGTGCACATCAGGTCATAGGTGTGTTTGTGTGGTTCGCCGTCATCCCTCCTCACACCATTATCGACTATGACGAGCTCCGCCCTCCGAATCCTGACCTGGCCCGGGGCATCCTGAAGTGTGACATGTCTGACCTGTCAATCATCTGCTGCCTCAGCTACAGCATCATTCTCATGGTAACATACTGACCTGTAACAGATCTCTTGTTGACCATCTGATAGAGGACAAATTCATCGATGTTCCTAGATAACCTTTGTCATTCTTCTTGCTTCTTCTGTTGCTAGGTAACATGTACGGTGTACGCGGTGAAGAGTCGCGGTGTTCCAGAGACGTTCAATGAAGCAAAACCAATTGGTTTCACCATGTACACAACCTGTATTGTCTGGCTCGCATTCGTACCAATCTTCTTTGGCACTGCACAGTCCACGGAGAAGGTAAGAACCAGGCAGAACCAAACCAAGCTAAAACCAGAACAAACCAGGACAAGCTACAACAGGCTAAACCAGGCTGAACCTCATAAACTGTATATGATGGTCCCACGGACTGTATAAAAAGATGGTTATAATCATGTGACATCACTTATTGGTTTGTAAAGACCTGTTTTGAAGCCTTGATTTTAGCATTGTGGTGGAGTGCATTACACAGACACACTTAGACACAATTAGTGCTGTTAAGATACTAGTATTTCACTCATCAAAACTAGAGCGCAGACGTTTTAGATTTAACCATACAGCCTTATATTGTTTGTTAGATAATTGCATTAGGAATGCTAAAGAGGCACCAGAATCACAAATACAGTCAAGTGGCCCAGTTCAGGGACTCAGATTAGCTGAGGTGAAGCCTAGCAGACATCTAGGATAGTTCCTCAAAGCGGACATGCCTCTAAAATGCATAATGCATTCATAAAATTTAGATTAATGGAATTCTATACAAATTCAGCCCTCATACAGCTTCAAGTTCTGGCTTTATTGTTTATCTCTTGAGTTTGCCACTTGGTTAGGCAAGGCTGAACCAGACTGCGTCCCATATCTATCATGTATCTGTCCATTCAAAGGCAGCAGATTATCTTGTCATCATTTTGTGTTCAGGGTTACAGAGTTTCGTGCACATGTTAAAAATCCTATCCTGTTGTCAGAAAACAGTTTTCAGAAACCAGAATATATTAGCTGTAGTGCTCGGTAAACATCTCAGTCAGGTTTCTGATCCTGGCAGAGGTCTTATAGTTGGATAAAATAACCCAGGGGTGACCTCCAGGGTTGAAAAATGAAGCCAGTGCAGAAGTACCAACAACTGCAGTTCGTCGAGTAGCCACTTGAGGCTGGTTCTAAAAATGAGTCAATCCCCATAGACTCCCATGTTAAAGCACTCAGCTTCAGCAGTGAAACTGAAATTGTTTACTGCCTGGTTTAGAAAACACTTTTGGTCCCAAAGTTCATTTCCCACTTCATAACAACTCTACGGGGAGTGAATTTTTTTAATAACTCATCCATTTGGATTTTGCTAAAGCTTAAAGTTAGGGCCGTGGCCGCTTTGACTGACAGGTGTGCCGACACATACGGCTGCTGGGTATCACCTTCACTGATTCAAGTCACTGAACTGAACTTCTCTAACATATTTGGGTGTTAGTGTCTTTGTGAGCAATTTTAACTGACTCATCTAACAAATAATATGGCTCGTTGTGTGGTACAAACTGTTCAAGAAGTTTGTGCTGCAATTTTGATTTACATTTTTTTTATTGTTCTATTAGTATGTTACCCTAATTAGCAGGTATCTGTCTGACTCTGAGGCTTCCAAATGTGGAAACTATGGGTGACATCATGGTGGCTACTTTCATCTGTTGTATACATCAGTAGATCCTCAAATGTTTTTCACCACAGGCCATCAATAAAATTAAATAAACAGAGGAAACACAAAGAAAGAAACACTTTTCGTAATACTTTCTCTGCTAAAAAAAAAAAAAAAATACTGCATTTCTTTATTCTCATTAATAAATTACCTGAAATGGTGACTCACTGGTTGATTATTGTCAAATTATCAGTCAGATGGTTACAAAAAAAACCAAAAAACTCCCTCAGTTGCATAAGAACCAGAACCAGCAGCCCAGTTCTGGTTCTTATAGTTGACAATGGGAGACAATGTTGAATTCTGGTGACCTGTGCTTAAAAACACAGTCTGAGAAATCAGACCAAACATTTCCAAAAGTGAGCTGAACTCGATCCACAATAGCACCTTCATCATCTGCTGAGGAAGGTCATGTGATATAATCAAAAGCTCTGC
Source organism: Paratilapia polleni (assembly GCA_015106735.1). Lineage (NCBI taxonomy): Eukaryota > Metazoa > Chordata > Actinopteri > Cichliformes > Cichlidae > Paratilapia > Paratilapia polleni. The sequence goes on from VUQI01059473.1 coordinate 5,166, forward strand.
CTAAATACTTGGCTTGTTTATTTACGGACAGAGGGAAACACAAATGCATCCTCACCTGCAGAGCGATGAGCTCCCGCTTTTGTTTCCTGTGAGGTGAAAATTAAAACTGTGAATTGACCCAGAAATGTGGTGAAAGCAGGTTTTAGTGTTTGTGGTTTACTCTGAGCTGAGGGAGGGACGAGTCTTTAATGCTGCAGATAAACCGGAGCAGAATTAGACACAAAGTGGAGGCATTTCCAGGCTGAGAGGGGAACAGCTGGATTATACAGATTATGGACCAACACAGGACGTAATTATAGAATAACTTTTTTAAAAACAAAGTTACAAAGAGCTCCACCAACAGATAAAAGAGACAATGAAAGACAGAAATAACGCGAAGGAAACAGCAGCGTCAGACAGAAACGCATCCAGCAGATTTATCTCAGAGCAGAGAGGAAACCACAGGGGAAGAAAAGAGGCTTTTGGGAAGAATAGATTTAACACAAGTAAAAATATAAAGATACAGAGCAGATCATGTGTTTCTGTTTCTTCTCTTTCCATTTTAATAGCAGGGATTTAAATCTCAGTGTTTCCTTGGAAAAATCAGAAAAACTACCCACAGAAACCTGAGACCTCTACTAGGTTCTGCTTTGGCATCCACACCAAAAATCCAAATCTGTAATCAGAAAATATGTAAATGATATTTTGTACTGAAGCACACAGCCCAGTGTTTGTATCCTGAAGTCTGAGGCCAGCACTTAGGTCAAACTTTCATGGTAACAGCACAGCTGTTTGATTTGGTGACATGTTGTCTACACTGAGTGTGACCACAGAGAAGTGTGAACCTGTACAGCAGATCTCTGCAGCCATTCAGGCAGGTGTTTCATTAGACCTGCACCGAGTACCCTTGCTTCCAGCTGAAAACCAGCCAGAGTTCCCAGAAACTGCACAGAGGTGAAGCATGAGCCAGATTTCCTCTGTGATGGATTCAGTCAGCTCACACAGGCTCAGAGTTTCTCTCCGTCACCATCAACCTGAAGAGAAACAGCTGCTCTAACCACGGAAACAAAGAAACATCAAAAACTACACAAGTCTTATTGCTTTTTTACCCAGTTATGTGTTTAAAATCCAGGAAAGAGGGTGAGATATTGTGGAGGAGCAATCACTAAAATTAGAATTAAAATCCTTCCGCCTCCTCCTCTTTTGTTCCTCCTCTGCTCCTCCTGCCTCTCTCTGATAACATTCAGTCCTCCTCTCTCCTCGTCTCTCCTCCTCCTGCCTCAGAGTCGAGGAGTGACGGATGCTGGAAGGAGGAGAAAATAAAAGAAGCTGTTTTTTGTCGTCTTTTTTTATCTGAAAATGAAAGAACAAACACACACAGAGGTACAGGAGGATTAAAACAGAGAGAGAGCGTGTGTGGTTTTACTCATATGGTGGGGACATAAATCTGTTTACACACTGTGGGCACTCGCCTCTCTTCTGGGGACAAAAACAGGTTCCTATAAATCACTGCAGTTCAGTAGTAAAACGTCAGGTGAAGGTCAGACCCCAGAAAGAGAACATAACTTAGTGTGATATCTTTTGAAGTGATGGAAACACAGCTGTGTGTCAGGGAATTAACATGGCTGCATAACAACTGTAGGAGTTCACACGCACACACTTAAATCTGTGTAATAAAGGAAAACAATTGAAACTGGCAGCATTGTTTGGGTTTTCCTATAGGTGTTGCAGTGTGTGTTCTGTATATATTTCATATCCTCACATGTCCAGATATTTCATATCTGTGTTGCAGTGTGTGTTTTGTGCATATTTCAGATTTGCACAGGTGAAACATTAGAGTAAAAAGCTGACTGGACAGTCGTGGTCTTTCAAAAAGTGAAAGGTGCAAAGTCCTCTTTTCAGGCTGTTACAAAGGCTTGAATTCAGCCTAATTTCAAACATTCATCAACATTCCACTGAGCAATTTTCTGTTGATTAGAAATTTAAAAGACCTGCTTTGGCCACGAAAAGTTTCAAAAACCACGGCTTTAGGTGAATCTACTGGTCCTCGGGATATGCTAGAAGTCAAAGTCATTGAGGAGGTTTGCAGCTGTTGTCTTTATGTGAACAAGCTTTCTTCAGCAACAGCCTCTGTTTCCACAGATGTTCATCCAGACAGCCACTCTGACCGTCTCCATGTCTCTCAGTGCGTCCGTCTCTCTCGGGATGCTCTACATGCCCAAAGTTTACGTCATTATTTTCCATCCTGAGCAGAATGTCCAGAAGAGGAAGAGAAGCTTCAAGGTCTGAACACATCTTTACTTCTTGTCATTCTCACTGCTTCTGTGTTGTTGTGTTGCCTGACAGTTGCTATGTTGCTGTGTGTTGCAGGCTGTTGTCCAGGCTGCCACATTGTCTCAAAAATCTTCAAATGACAAACAGAATGGAGAGACAAAGATTGAACCTGACAGAACGCAGTAATGCTGCAGTTATACTACAAACTAAAGGTACTGAATCTACAAACAACACTGAGGCATAATTCATCAGTAACATTGCAGAACTACTGCAGTAGTAAGGTATGTAGTAATGATGGCTAATCTTGGGTCTGTTGTCCATTATATTTAGGCATTAACCAGACAGGTGTGAGATTTTTGAGGGTGTATTTTTGTTTTTCCAAGTTATACTGTGCCACCAATTTGTACGGCATAATTGTAACCTTGCCTTCATTGCTGGTTAAATTATACCACCATACAGACTTTCACCAGCAGATGGATCCCTGGCTTGCTTAAGCTATGCATTATTCAAGGCCAAGGTATTTTTTGCTGCATTAAAGGGACTTTTTATAAATCCCTGTTTTTAATTTAAAAAATAAAACTTCCAAAATTAACTAAACCTGTCAACAGAATTTGAAGAAACGATGTCCAAAACTTCTTTGTATTGTGTTGAAGAGATATCAACTAAAGTCTAACTTGGGCCCAGCCGTACCTTCTTGTAATACCAATTTATACCACAAGATGATATGTTGAGTCAGTACAGCACACATCCCAAAACATTTGAACACACCCACTGGAATAACGCTGCCCCTAGTGGTGAAACCTTTAGTTAAAATTTACAGAGAATAATTACAAAAAACATCTTTAACCATTTACCATCCACCACGTCACCGGCAATTAGGATGACAAGGTGCTAAGCTATCAGCTAATGTTAGCAAGCTTGTGCTAAGGCCCCAGTCACACAGGCCCATTATTATTTGTCAGATAAATCCATTAAAAATGCTCCAAAAAGCACTGACAGCACAAACACGGTGGAGAGATCCTGTTTAGAGACTCATACTAGTACATCTCCAGTATCAGATGAGTTGATGATGGATGAGTTGTAGTTTTGAAGCCTTGGCTTCATTTTTCATCCTCAGAGGATGCCCCTGGGTTATTTTATCCAACTATAAGATCTCTGCTAATGTTAGGGTTAGCGTTACGTTGACCTCACTGTGATGCCACAGTTAGATGTGGCTACAGCTAGAGGTCATCTTATAAAGCGTCATGTGAATACTTGTCTTATACTGGTAAGAGTCGAGCTGTGTGATAAAACAGGGTGCGAGGAAATGGAAACCTGCAGCTGAGATGACTCTAACGCTTGTGTGAATTTATTCTGCTGGTGTGCTGGGAGTCCAAGAGATCTACTGGGACCAGAAATACTGCTAAGAGATGTGAAACAGCTTATGAAATAAAATTTGTATAATGAAAAGAAGAGTTTCTGTCCTTACATGGTCAGTTGGCGCGGTTTCTGTTCTTACACGGATGGTGGGCGGAGTTTACATGTGTCTAATGAACAGAAGGCAGATGACTCCTGGCGTGTGGAAGCCGCTGCAGATATTTCTGGAGCGTCTGATGAATATTTCAGGTGCTGGTTAAAGATTCATGTTGATAATAACAGCTGAGGTTCTTTGTCCTCAGGAGCAAGGCACCAGCACTGATGGGTGATGGTTCTATTGCCTGTGGAACATTACAATGAGATTATAGTGTCTTCTTCTTCGTCTGTATTTTCTGCTGGCTTGTGCAACTGCGACCTTGCTCCTCAGGGAATAGCACCATCAGCCACAGTGTAAACGTAACAGCAGCTTTACACTTGCAATAATTTCCAATATTGTATTTGATCATCTCTCAGGCATTACATGACTCTGATTAGGTTGTTAAAGAGGTTCTGCTGGCCCTGTTGGTTTCAGAGGTTCCTAAATTGAGGTTACATATTTTCAATTTTAAAACCCTAATTGAATGATAACATACTGCGTAGCTCTCGTTCACTTCAGTACAAACTGCACATTGTCAGTGTCCTCAGCTCCTGTGGTATATTTTTGAATACAGCTCATAATACAATAGAACTGCTTACATGCCTTTGCAAGCAAGGGGACCACATTTGGGAGTGAGAGCTCCCACCCTTGGAGCGAAACTCTCATCTCTGGGAAGAGGAAGACAAAAGACTGCGTGACCTGAGAAGCAGTCAAGATATGGAAGGAGAATGTGTGGTGGGATGAGTTGTATGCCTGAGAAGAGGGGCTGTGAGTTGGCTTGGGATGTCTGCTATCTGTGTATGAGTGACATGATGGATTATCCCATCTAATGGTGGAACGTTCGCTGCATGGACAGAAAGGGTTGCCAACATGGAAAAACCCACCCGTGGATTATTTTATTAGCTGTTAACTGTTGGGTCTGAAATGTTACACAGTCACCTGCCACTGCACAGCACTCCTCTCTGTCGCTCTCTCTCTCTCTCTCTCTCTCTCTCTCTGTGATGGTAAACAAGTAAGGTAGAAAGTAAGACAGAAGACAGCCCTGCAGGTGAGAGCAGATTTGAAGGTTTTTTGATCTGGAAAATGAACAGATTTATGTAGGCTGAAATGGTGTGTGGACATGAATCTTTAAGGAAAGAAGTCTGCTGGTGCTATTGTACAACTGCCAACATTAGCCACACTCGGCAAACTAATAGGACACTGGGTTTGTGCAATGTTATGCACCCATTTCAGCAGCATTTAAAATGTGTTTTGGTTATGGAAGAATGATGAACAGTTTCAAATGTCTCTGAAATGACCATGCAATATTTGTATAGACAATGTTTAACTTCATCTGTTATATTGTGTTAAATTATGACTGTTTTCTGACTTTCAGACTAATCACTCTAATTTTTTTACTTTAGTCGACTAGTAAATTAATCCAAAGGGAGCATCCCTAATACACTCACCGGCAACTTTATTAGGTACACTACACTACTTGCTAGTACCTTAATTCTTTGTGGCATAAATTCAACAAGGTGCTGGAAACATTCCTCAGAGATTTTGGTCCATATTGACATGATAGCACCACACAGTTGCTGCAGATTTGTCAGCTGCACATCCATGATGTGAATCTCCCGTTCCACCACATCGCAAAGGTGCTCTGTTGGATTGAGATCTGGTGACTGTGGAGGTCATTTGAGTACAGTGAACTGTAGGATGGACATGGTCAGTAACAATACTCAGGTAGGCTGTGGAGTTTAAACGTTGCTCAGTTGGTACTAAGAGGCCCAAAGTATGCAAAGAAATTATCCCCCACATTATTGTACCACCAGCCTGAACCACTGATACAAGGCAGGATGGATCCATGCTTTCATGTTGTTTACACCAAATTCTGACACTACCATCTGAGTGTCGCAGCAGAAATTGAGACTCACCAGACCAGGCACCGTTTTTCCAATCTACTATTGTCCAATTTTGGTGAGCCTGTGTGAATTGTAGCCTCAGTTTCTTGTTCTTGGCTGACAGGAGTGGCACCTGGATATTTTCTCTTTTTCAGACCATTCTCTGTAAACCCTAGAGTTGGTTGTGTGTGAAAATCCCAGCAGATCAGCAGTTGCTCAAATACTCAGACCAGCCTGTCTGTCACCAACATGACACGTTCAAAGTCACTTAAATCACCTTTCTTCCCCATTCTGATGCTCAGTTTGAACTTCAGCAGGTCCTCTTGGCCATGTCTGCATGCCTAAATATATTGAGTTGCTGCCATCTGATTGGCTGATCAGATACTTGCTTTAAGGAGCAGTTAAGCAGGTGTAATAATAAAGTAGACAATAAGTGTATATCCTTATGCTCAGCAACTAAATCTCTAACCAAAATTTTCAAACTCACAGCTAAAATGATTTACTCTTGAGGCAAACCTGCTTTACTTTCATAAAATAGGAAGTTATGATGCTTCACAGTGACACCTGTCAACAGCTCAGTGAAAAAGGGTTTGAACTGTAAACCCCACGTCAGTCAAGAATTATGTTCGGACCCATTCTGCAGTTTTCTTAGTACTGATTGCTTCACACAGGTGTGTTGTGTTTATTCTTAATGAGCGCCAGCATAATGTTGAGTTCCCACCAGCTGTCAGTAACTACCAAATGTGTGCATTTTCTGTCTGAATTTAAAGCATGGGTAGCCAGCAATTTTTTTGACTCACTAAGGAAATCTTTCACCATATTGTAAATCACAGCTAAAAAAAATGGATCCTTGAGACAAACACAAGTTTTTCTCAACAAAATATAAAGTAATGAAGTTAACTGTGGTCTGTGTTGATAGCTCAGGGGAACACACATCGACTATTGAGCATCTGTTGTAGTGTTCGTGGAGCTCTGAGGTTTGGACCCAACTTTCTCAAGAATGCCTGTTTCACACAAAAGGCCATTTGCAGCATTAAACCTTTAATAAATGTCAGAGTTTTGTTGCCTTTCTAAATGCTTTCGTTGAGGAAGAGATGTGGAGTAGGGGCTATTGGTCGCAAGCAGCTGTTTGTAGGTCAGACTTCCTGAAACAGAGTCAGAGAAGGTAGTTGCTGCTGGATGTAACACTGAGCACATACCTGTGTGGTAGCAAGGTTTGGTCTGCAGAGTAAAGCCCTTTTAAGACAATCTGTTAAAGTGGCAGCATTCTGTCAGTCAGATATGGGTCACTCTTCCGCTAATGTCTTCCACAGCTTTAGTCAGACACAAAGGTAACAGAGAGAGACATGGAGAATTATAGAGGTCACATCATGCATGCATCACACTTTAGAGGATGTCAGTGAAAAGAATAGACTTTTAGTAATATCCATCCATCCATTTTCTAAACCGCTTATGTAATTCAGGGTCCGGGAGGGGGCTGCCATAGGGCGAGAGCTGGGGTAGACCCTGGACGGGTTGGCAGTCGATCAGAGGTCTTTTAATAGTCAGATAAAAATGTACCAACAGTTGTTTTGGAGTTTGGAATGACTGCTGTAACAAATTTACTGTAAAACTGTGACTATCTGTCACAGCTCACCTCTGTGAGGTGGAGAAAAGTACACAATGTCAGTTCAGTCCATGTATCCATGTCAGGGATATTTTATATTTCTATGTAATTAAGGAAGTTAGTACTGTTGTGCCATGTATCTATATGCACAAAACATTCATGTTTTGAAAATGCTCATACGGATCCAGCTGCAGCAGTTAAACTCTATGAATCTGGAGGTTTTTAATAAAGACTCCTCTGAACAAGTCCTCTGCTCCTTGCAGTCAGGTCAATTTGTAATAGACGTGAAACTGCAGACCAAAGTGAATGAGGGAAAACTAAACATAGATGAAAGGAGTTTGAATTTCAGCTCTGGCAACTAAAGGCATGCAAACAGTGTCTTTTGAACTGTGTGAAGTTTATAGATGAGCATTGGTGCTGAAAGAGACTGATGTTCAGACTTTGTCCTGTGTGCAAAGAAAAAACCTGCAAAGAAGCAACTCTGGGGCTTCTTTTTATATGGGACTAGTTTGACCAGTGGGTGTCTCACGCCAAAAGCAGTTGGCTGGTTTTTTTTTTTCATATTATTGTCATTCTCCAAAACAATCATGTTTTTAATTAGACAGCTCACAAATAATTAAGAGAGAGGACTCTTAATGTTGTGGGTGCCCATGTCATTCAGGTATTAGTAGGTCCAACCTAAAATCCTGTGGGGAGTCACACAGACTGCCACATGCTAGTCAACTATATCCTGATTGCTGTACCAGGATGAAATCCTCAGAGTCACTGTCAGACCTTATGCTGGTGCAGTGGGCCCTCGCCTCCTCCTGGTGCAGGACAATGCATGGACAAAGTATGTGGGCACTTCCTGGATGATGAAGGCATTGATGCCACTGACTGGCCTTCACATTCCCCTGACCTGAATCCAATTGAGAACATCTGGGACGTTATGTGTCAGTGCATCCAATGCTGCCACAGACTGCCCAGGAGCTCACTGACGTCCTGATCCAGGTCTGGGACGAGATGCCCCCAGGACACCATCCACCATCTATCACTGTAGTGACATCCACACAAAAGTGAAGAGGTTGGACATTCAGATGTGTTTAGTTAGTGTCAGATTAATGAAAAGTAGTGTATGTCTGAAAGAGCTTAACACTTCTTTCTACTCATTATCTAGTCAGTTTCTTCTTTCTTCTCAGAAATGTGCCTGAGATTCAGGTATCACCCCTCTGAACACCACACAGATGTTGTTACTAGAGGTTTTGTTTATAACCGCATCCTGCTGCAGGTGGGCACACAGACTTTCCGATCCATACTGTAGAAGATAATCCATCCCTTTCACAATGGCTTGTTGCTCTCTTCTGTAAGGAAATACCAACTTCTACTGACTGGAGTGAAGCGTAGCAGCAGGCAGTCAGCCCCACCTGCCTTTAGTTCAATTCAATTTTATTTGACGGTCCCAAATCCAAAGTTATGTAATCTCACGGCACTTTACATAGTAAGGTCAAGACCTTCCGTATTAGAGAGAAAAACCCAGTGATTCTCGGTTGAGCATCAGATTAGTGCATCTGCTTTCATGAGCATTCAGGACATGTATTGTTATTTGTCTTGGTGAGGGAGGGTGGGCCACATAGAGGGTGTCAGATAGCAGGTACTTAAAGAGGTACAAAATGTAAATCAAAAAGGCCAAATGAATAATATTCAGGAGTAATGAAAATGTGTCAGACAGCACTACTGAAACACTCATTGTTTTCTTCCCCAGGTAGCTGCAGACCAATCCCAGTGCAGAGCCTGATGACATCATCATGAAGATCACATGGTCTCCACACACACAAACTCAGAACAACAACACACTCAAATGTGCAGTAACACATCAAAGAAAACTATCCAGAGGTTTTCATTGTGAACATCAGGAGTTCCTGTGGGTTCAGACAGAAAGTCCTCATCACTCATTTGTGAAACTTAAATATGAACAGAAAATGTTAAGATGGAGTGTGCTCATTGGCTGAAACATAATACTTGTCATTATGATGATGATGCTCCATTGTTACTAACGATATAAAATCAGTGAGGACAAACAAGTCATGGTGGATTCTCTTACATCTCAAAGAGTTCACATTTGTTTCCACAGACAAACATCAGTTTCATTAAAACGCTTGTACCCTTTTACTTTGATTAAAGCCACACAGTGACTTTAAATCTGCTGCAAAACCCTTAAAACCTTTCAACAGATCTCAGATAAGAAGGTAGACCTGAGGACTTCCTGTCTGGACCAAACCTACAACTTCACAATAAAACCAGAAGATGATTGATTTTCATCTGATAATCCCATTTGTGGGACATCCTGTGGACAGTCGGGCTCACCTGAATGACTCAGCTGTTCATCCCAAGGGTCACCATCACCCCTACCTTTAGACAAACACCTGGAGCCTCATTCATAACCACTACATACATACAAAGTGGCTTGCAGAGGCAGCAGCAAATGTATGCAGGGTGAAGCAGCATATATGGCACACTCTATAGGAGGTTTGCCAATAGGATGTGTAGAATGGCATGCGCTGATGTGTGCTGGCATTAAGAGCAGCTGATCTGCTGGGGCTGCTGGCTGAGCTTGATTGAGTGGCCTTCCAGAACTATTGCTGTTCTGCTATGTTTAATTTGTGGAGTAGCTCAGCTGAAATGCAGGATGTGGCAGCTGGATTCAGGAAAGTCTGGCTCAATTTTGCCCAAATATTAATCATAAATCATTTTTGCTTCTCGTTAGCTAGGCTTAAAATTATTATCACTGGCTATAGAAATTCAAATTCCAGTACTAGTGGATCTCAAAACCTTTGAATATCATGAAAAAAACATTTTTTTGTTTCTTTGTTTCAAGCCTTTTTTTGTATTAATTGTGGTGATTATGGCTTATAGCTGGTGAAAATCAGAAATCCAGTATCTCAAATATTAGCTCAAATTTTTGGAATAATTAATTTTGAGTTTGAGTGAATTACTGTTTTAACAGTATAAATACTGTGTATTTCTTGGTCTACTTCAGTACATGAAACCACAATCATGAGGAAGACTGCTGACTTGACAGTGTCCAGATGATGATCATCGACACCCTGCACAAGAAGGTTAAGCCACAGAAGTCATTGCTGAAAGGCTGGCTGTTCACAGAATTCTGGAAGAATATTAATGGAAAGTTGACTGGAAGGGAAAAGTGTGGTAGGAAAAGGTGCACAAGCAACAGGGATGACCGCAACCTTCAGAGGATTTTCAAGAAAAGTCAATTCCAGAACTTGGGAGAGCTTCACAAGGAGTAGACTAGTGTCAGTGCATCAAGAGCCACCACACACAGATGTCTTCAGGAGAGGGGCTGCAACTTTCACATTTCTGATATCAAACACTCCTGACCAGAGACAACGGGGTAAGGAGAAAAAGAACTTGACTGTTGCTCAGTGGTCCAAAGTCATCTTTTCAGATTAAAAATACATGCTGCATTTCATTTGTAAAGTAAAGGTCCTAGAGTCAGGAGGAAGAGTGGAGAGACACAGAATCCAGTGTTTCTGCAGTCTGTGATGATTTGGAGTCCCATGTCGTCTGCTGGTGTTAGTGGTGGTTTGATCTTTGGAAATATTCTAATAATTTGTGATTCTGGGTTTCTGATTTTTATGTGCTCCAAGCCATAATCATCAAAATTAAAACAAAAAATTTCATTTTGTATGTAATTAATGTAGAATATATTCAAATTTTTGAATGAAATTACAAAAGAAAATTAGCTTTTTCACAATATTCAAATTTTTTGAAATGCACTAGTAGTTTGTGATGATATAAATGTGCTAATTTAATCAAATATAATGTTAGTTTTCATTTAGTTTTTGTATAAAATTATTGCAGTTAACCCAGCTGTGCTTTCAGTTAAATAAATTATGTTCACTTATGAATCTTCCATTTTCAAAGGGTATGCCAAAGTGGGGGGATACTGCTGATTATTTTCATAATTTCAGAAAGTTTTGGGTCATTTTGTCTGATGTAAACATAAAAATACTGTGGTTAAACTCATGCATAATGAAGGATAAATACAGACAGGATAAACACACATTCATACAGCGCTTTTATTCTGTGCTTTTAAGTGCTTTCTAACTATCACACTCACAAACCGATGGAGGTATGGATGATTCGGCAGTCATGAGGTCCTTTGCACTGACCATTCTGATCCATATGTGTGCATAAAGATGTTTTTATAAACATGATTATTTTCTTGTGCACACAGTTTTCAGCTCTTGTGCACAGGTAAACTTTTAGTAAACTATGCAGTGTTTTATAAATGAGGCTCCAGGACTCCTCTGAGGAGAACAGGAAACATGGACTGTTAGTTTATTTTATGATCAGGGTTTTACTTTGGTGGTGAAGTCATGCAGACCAGCGTTGGCTTGATGTTGGCACCCAGACTCAGATCTGTGTTGCCAGGTAGTGATAGTCGGAGGGGTTTTGGGATGACTCACCTGTGTTATAGGTGACCAGGATATCTGACTCAAAGATGGTCGCTAAGCGCAGAAATCCTTTCTGTGTTGGTCATCCCACTGCACGTGCTCAGTAACGTTTATTCGACTGCTCCACAGACTCGACAGACAAAAACACAAGATTTACTCATATGTTTTAAACCAAATAACAAGAGTTCCGAACACATGTAAAACAATTTTACAGACATACACATCAACTTGAATACAACTGAAATGAGCCAATGACAGCTCAGAGTGGGCGGGGTCATACACAGGAGCCAATCACAGCTCAGTGTCCTGGATTCAGATTCAGAGACTCTCCTGCAGCTGCAGCTCCATTGCTGCTTTTAAACCTCCTCATTTATTCATTCCTTCATGTCCAAGTGTTTCTTTTCCCGTCTCATTCAGACAGGATTTAATATTTCAGACGGAGCAGGTGATGAAATATTAGTCTGATCATTACACACCTGCAGCTGCTGGTCTAGGATCTGGTCCAGGTTCTGTCAGGATATAGTTTAAAGGACTGTTTCTGTGTTTTTTTGTCTTTTAAATTTCCAGTGACTGGAGCCATGAAGTGTTTTGTGAGGGCTGACAGATTTAGTTAAACATCCATTTCACATCCAGATCAGCCCTCATGAACTGAAGGAAACATCACATACGTAAAAAAGGATTCACAGATAAATGTGTGGGTGCTGAAATCAGTAGAAGAAGAAACACTACGGGAAAAGGAGAGTGCAGGAGGAGGATTAAAGTCCTGCAGTGAAATCCTGTCTGAATGAGCTTTTATTATGAAAGAAAAAGACCAGCAGGATTTTCACAATAAAATGGTCCTCAGAGAGACAGTTGTTTTTGGTCATCAAATTGCTGCTTGGTTTAGAGGCGCGTCGGCAGCTGATGGATTCAACCCTCACTTTTCTGTCCGTCTGTGAGGAGCCCCGTGGTTTAATACTGTGCAGCCAAAAGTATGTGGACAGCGCTGGTCGGTTGTAGCCAAATATTTAGCATCTTGTTGCCTGTTAAAGAGGAAACCCTCAGTTTTCATCTGTTGTGTACAAAGATGATGTGATGATGATGATATAATGAAGTGATCGTTGTTTATATGAAGGTGTTCATTTTTTTTTTTCAGGGTAAATCAAAGATTAATGACATGTCTTGTTTTAAAAAGACTGAATGTTTTATCTTGAAATGAATCACTTCTTTTCTTTATATTGACAATGTAATTAAATTATTTGTTGATATCATTGTTGAAATATTTTAAGGTATTGTTGAGAGATTATTTTTGCACTTTTTGGTGAAAATATCCATTAATTTAACCCTTTAATGCCTGAACCATAAGCAGTTTTAATGTCTGTCTTGAGCTGATGATATTGCAGAAACAGAGCAGAGAAGTCATCGGTCCTTTTAAATCCTACTTGATATGTAATTTCTGGTCAGTGAATGGGCAGGTGTGGTGGTTTTATAGTCTTTGTGCTTGTGTTTTTACACTTTCCTGTTTCAACACAACACAAACAGCTGCATGTTACACTGTCATGTATGTTCAGCTGTCCGCATATTTTTGGCCATAAACTGTTTCTATATATACTGTGTTTATAAAGTTGATGTGAGTCGTCATTTCTGCACTGATAATGAAGTTCTTGTTTCTGTTAAACTGATCTGATTTATCTTCAATAAACTTGGTTCATACAGACAGGCGTGTGTGTGTGTATTACTGTTAATTTCAGTTCACCTCTGTTGGGTTTTTGTTACAAGAGGAATTACAATATCCTCAGGGATGTTTTTTTGTTTTTTTTTTTGATGGGGTGGCACTAGGGTGACCAAATCCCAACATACTAAATGTTTGTGTGGGACAATTTGCTGAGAGGTCTTTAGCACATGAAGGACATATTTTATTTGAATGCAACCTTCCCAACTCCCTCACTAAGTAAATACAATGACCATAAAAGGAAGATAAAGTTTAGTCTCATGCAACAGTCTTCCTGTTCCTGTTTTTTTTTTTAATCCCTAAAACTAATAAAGCTGCAGTTAACTGTTTCTGTTTTGTCTAGTAATCATTTAGATCTCTGAGGGAATGCAACCATGAATTGATACTCTCAGATACATCGAGGTTTCTTGTAAGTCACGACTAAGTGACAAAAACATGAAAAGAATTCTCTGAGAGTTGCCTTCCAGCTGTTTCACCCAGTTATTTGTGGGATTTCCTTTTATCCACGTTAGCTTTCATTATATTTAAAAAAAAAAAAAAAAAAAATCTGTGTCTCATGTGACTTTCCACCTTGAGCATACAACAGGTAGTAAAAGATGGCGACAGTTTCACCTGCAAGGGCACTATGTCATTCAATAAAAGCCAGAAAAGTGTGGTCAAAATGTGGGACAGGGAGACATGAGATAAAGATGATGTGGAGTCCCACATAAAGAGGGACACCCTAGGTGGCACATAGAGGACTAAGGACAAGGCAGGAGGGGGCCACAGGCAATCACAACATTTGATATGAAATAAGTCCAGTGTAGAAAATTGGTGTATTTTCTAACACTGGGTGTGATTGTCAAGTACTTGTGCAGCCATGGGTCCTCATATAGATGTATTACATGAAAGGGGGCTGCACAAGAGTTTAATTGTTTTTGCAAAGTGATGAAAGAAGTATTTAGACTCTTTACTACATAATGTTTTGTACTTAATAGTACAAAGGTTTTAGCATCAAAATAAATTACCTTAAGTGAAAGTACTCATGCAGAATTGTATACATTATATTATTGGATCATAATTATTAATTTAGTGATATGCATATCACTTTAATGTTGCAGATGAAAATGATTGTAATTACCTATATACGGCTGTGTAGTTTTGGCTATAATAATACAGCATAATATATTAGTAGAGTTATTTTATTTTTTATTTTAGCACTGTTGTCTTACAGCAAGAAGATCCTGGGTTTGAATCCACCGGCTGGCTGGGGTCCTCCTGTGTGGAGTTTGCAAGTCTCCCCCATGACTGTGTGGGTTCTCTCCAGGTGCTCCAGCAGTCCAAAGACATGCATGTTAGGTTAAATTGAACTGGCGACCTGTCCAGGGTGTACCCTGCCTCTCACCCCATGACAGCTGGGATAGGCCCCTGAACCTGAACCTGAACTGGATAAGTGGAAGAAAATAGATAGATGGAAATTAAAAAGTAACTAAAGCTTTAAAATAAATGGTACACAGCATGCACACCCTCCAGCGCCCCCTAAAAAATATGAGGACTTTGATAAATACAGTGCCAATCCACAATACATGTCTTCTCAGGGTGCTTTAAACTGTGAGGTAAAAATCTTCACATAGAGAGAAAACCAAAAATTCCCTTTGAGCAGCACTTGAAGAGAAAAAAAAAATCCTGCTTTTAACAGGAAGAAATGTCCAACAGAACAAGGCTCAGGAAAGGCAGCCATATGTCACAACAGGTTGGAGTGAAGGGAAAGAGAAGAGTGAAAAGATGAGCACAGAGAGATGACAAACAACAAAAATATAATAATAAACACTCAGCAGATTAGTGGGGCCAGTAACCAAAGATCAGGAAGATGCAGCAACAGCGTCAGCCACAGGGAGGGAAAACAAAGCACAAACTGGTGAAGAGCGAAGACACAAAGGCAATGGCACGCAAGAGTGGTACATAAATAAATGCATGGAGAGTGAAAGAAATTAGAGTTAAAGAAACCTCCTCGGTGCATAGGCTGTCTTCCAGCAGCCTGGGCCTATAGCAACATAACTAATGTATGGTTCAGGGTCACATTTAAAAATATAATACAGACTAAAAGCAACACAGCTGCTGCTGCTGCTGAAGGAAACCTGGAAAAAATGTGACTGTGTGAATAGTTAATATTAATAGGCCCACTAGGGAGGTGAGAAAGCATGCACTGCATCCTGTCATTAGGTGGATATTTGAAAATGGTTGGAAAAGTCAAACAGCTGCAGACACTGAGGCACATCAACAAGACAAGCGTAACGTTAATCAGTGAACTGCAAATGCTTCTTTGTGCTTTGATTATTTGGTTAAAGTTTAGTTATTATGCTTTTCCTTGTCATATATGTTACAATGGTGGATGCTCATTTTAAACGTGGATAAAGTTTTAAATAACAAGTTCAGCTATACACGTGATCCCTGTGAGCCAAAAGCTCGGGCTTCAGACTGCTTTAACCAGTTGGTTTCCTACATTTTATTCCAGTCTTGGGCCTCACTGACATCACCTATATTCCATTAAATGAATGAATTGTTTAGATATATTCCTGGGGCATGTCAGACATCTTAAGTATTACTTTTCAAATGCAATCCTGGTCGTGTTAAAAGGTCTTGGGAAGAGAGAATATACAAACAACAGGTAAATGGCTTTAGAGCTTCAATCAAGTCTGTATTTTAGGATCATATCACTGTACAAACACTATAAAACAATTAAATTGCAGCTCAGCATCCTTGCTGAGAATCTGTTTTTCACAGTGATGCTCATCAGTGAAATGTGTCGAAAAATTCTCTAAAAATGAGAGACGCGTCTCACGAATGGCACACAGAGCTCCACAGAACTTATTATTATAACAATAATATTATAACAGTAATAAATAATAATGACAGTAGGTATGCTGTCAGTCTTACTCATGTTTAGTTGGATTCCTGTTTAGTTGCTGCCACCTGCAGGTGGACAGCAGAACCTACACAGACTGAGACTGGAAAATTTCCACTTCAGCAGTATAAATTTGACTCTATTATGCTTAAATATATACCAGTTAATTAACTTTGTGTAAGCTGGGCAAAGGAGGAGATAGAAGCCACTGACATCAAGACAAGAAAGCTTCTTACGATGCATGGAGGGTTTCACCCCAAATCCAGCACCCTGAGACTGTACGCTAAGCAGAAAGAAGGTCGGAAGGTCAGAAAGAGGCCGAGGACTAGTGAGAACCTAGTCAGAACCACTATCCAGGATGAAACAACAAAGATTCATGAGTACATCAGGAAGATGGCCACAACTGACCACGTGCTTAGTGAATACCTCAGGCAGCAGAAACCCGAGAAAGAAGAGGAGCAAGAAGAGGAACTATCGTGGAAGGACAGGCCCCTGCACAGCATGTACCATCGGCAGATAGAAGACGTGGCTGATATCAAGAAATCCTACCAATGGCTGGACAAAGCTGGACTGAAAGACAGGACAGAGGCACTAATCATGGCAGCACAGGAACAAGCCCTAAGCACACGATCGATAGAGGCTGGGGTCTATCACACCAGGCAAGACCCCAGGTGCAGGCTGTGCCGAGATGCCCCTGAGACAATCCAGCACCTAACAGCAGGGTGCAAGATGCTAGCAGGCAGGGCGTACATGGGACGCCATAACCAAGTGGCTGGCATACTGTACAGGAACATCTGTGCCGAATATGGCCTGGAAGTCCCGAGGTCAAAATGGAATACA
>VUQI01059475.1:0-12527 GCA_015106735.1 Paratilapia polleni
ACACATGGAGAGTGAAAGGAAGTGAGGAAGAGGAAGTGCTCAGTGCATCATGGGAAGCCCCCAGCAGCCTAAGCCTATTGCAGCTTAACTAAGGGATGGTTCAGGGTCACCTGACCTATATATATATATATTTATATATATATATATATATATATATGCTTTTATATATTTATATATTTTTTTTTCCCTTCTTCCTCTTTACCATAAACAAGTGAGAGCACAGGTTTCATGGAGCAGCAGTGTGCCAGCTGTTGGATTTCTTGGCTCAGATTGGGTTTAAACGATGATGTAAAAAAAAATTTCCGTATTTGATTTTTTAAAAGGTTTTCTAGGCTGCAGTTTTTTTTTTTCACTCTTCATCAGGCAGATGATCTTCAGTGCAATTATTGGAAAAGATAACATATAAATTTTAGATTATCAAAGGCATTCATACCTCAGAGCCGAAGCTGCTACATGAGCTGACTACTTATTAGCACTGACACAAGCAAAAATTTCTTTTTCAATCCACATGTGGTAATGTCCTTGTAACTACCAGTATGGATCTTATCTTCTTCTTTCTTTTTTACAGATGGCACAGATGATTACAGACCAAGCCACATAAAAGGTATCAGA
Source organism: Paratilapia polleni (assembly GCA_015106735.1). NCBI lineage: Eukaryota > Metazoa > Chordata > Actinopteri > Cichliformes > Cichlidae > Paratilapia > Paratilapia polleni. The sequence goes on from VUQI01059475.1 coordinate 613, forward strand.
TGATCAGATGGATTGCATTGCTCTAAACGATTTGTCATCCGTACAGCCAAACAAGTGAGCGCATATCTCAGCCAGAGCTTTTTACTTACTCAAACATGTGTAGGTGCTTGGAGCTATGCTTTTAACGTGATCGGATCAAGCGGCTATGGCAACTGCGCCCCGCCCCCTCAAAGTGATTTAGCCCTACATTTTTAATCTAGTGTCACCCTCAGGTCAGCATACCTGCATTTCTGAGGTTTTATCACCAAATACCTTCAAAAATACTTACATTCCAGTCAGCCCCAGCTTTAGCAAATATTATCACACTGACACCCCTCACTTCTGTGATAAACACACTTGTCACGTACATGTACAGTACATGTGGCTTATTTACCACATGTACTGTATATCTGCATGAAACTAAAAATAATTTTAGTTAAAAATGTGAAAATATAAATCATGTCTTAGAGAGAAAAGTGTGAATTGTCAGTTCAATAACAAAAGGTCTTTTAATTTTCACGTGGTAGAAAATAATAGTAATAAATGACTGAAATGTTTCTGTTCACTGCTTATTGAACAAGAAAAGTGCACTTTCCCCTAACTGTCATTTTTAAGAGTACACACCTGTCTTTGTAGTAAAATTTTCATTCTTTACCTGTTCAAGGTCAGCTGGGTCACCAAACTCAGTTAGTCGTGCTGTTGTCAGCGGGCACCCCTCTGTGCCTCGAGGGTGAAAGACCACCACATAAAAGCCCTGACACAGAGCCTGATTGCACAGCACCTTTAAGTGGGGCGTCATCCCTCCCCAGGACTGAGGAATGAGGAGGAGGACAGGAGGCGCTGAGATGAAGCAGCCCAGCGCCCTCACCCCTAACTGATGCTCCTTCCTCATATCCCACTTCCTCCTTGTGACCGCCTCATCTATTTTTGTCCCTATAGCCCAGTCCAGGGCTATGATTCCCCCATCTTTCAGTAACAAGTGGTCTCTAGTGAACTGCAGCATGTCTCCCTGTTGTCCCCACAGCAGCCTGGACACTGTCTGGAGGTGAGGGTCTCCTCTAGGCCAGTCTCTGGCTAGTCTTGGCCTGGCCAGAGAGCCACAGTGCCGGAGGAGATATTTGGCCAGCGCGGTGGGTTTGCAGAAGAGCCTGGGTTCATCTGAGAGCTGACCTGACCCTGACAAAATATCTTTCCCTGCTGATTTGCCCTCTTCGGCCCATGTACTGGTGTTCTTGTAAAGTGGCAGATCCAGAATCAGGCAAATAATGACCCAGAGTCTCCAGCCTACAGCCCTGACAGCCAGCCTTGTCCAGCAACATACTCTGGGCCAGCGGACAGCTAGAGACAGCAGGAAAAGTAGCAGGGATGGGAGCAAAAAGAAGAAACAATCCCCTACAAATGATGCCATTTGTAAATACAAAAAAATGTAGTTAAATCCAATTGGTTTTTAATACTTTGACTTTGATTTCTTCATTGAATGCCCCTTTTTCTTGTTCCAGGAAACAGTGTTGAAGTCCAGCCACACACGTTAACTGATGTTCTGTATCACCGATGTCTTCTTTTTCCACTTTGTAAAGTTCAGTAAAGAGAAGTTTTCAACGATTGCCAAAGAGACAGAAAACAGAGAGCAAGGGGAAATGTAAGTTATGCACTTCCTGCCCCTGCTTTTCCTCCCTTTCTCCTCCCTCCGTAAATCATTTACTACAAGCTCAAATAGAAGTCAAGCAGAGACCACATGAATCTGTCTCATCAAATATTAAGTGATTATAGTCTTTGAACTCATTCCATGTCTGTGATTATTTCTGTTAAATTCTTAACAACAGTTTAAATGCGAATATCAGTATAATTTTGGATTGCAGGGCAGTCATTGTAAATTTTTATTTGCCATTTGATATACTCACTCAAACTCTGTAAAACAGTCTTAGACTAATATTTTATTCTCACTCCCATTTTAAGTTTGTTAAAAGGGAACAGAGCCAGGGCTGCTTTCCAAATAGGGCAAATTAAAGAACAGAAACAACAAATGAATGTGAACTAATCTGAAGTTTGTGCAGTGTGATGCTGGACTGTAATGTTACCTGCAATCTGGAAATTTAAAAAAAAAGATTCACATTTTCTTATCAAACATACATGCTTGTCAGTGTTGGCATATATGTTGCCAGATGTGCAAAGTAATAACATAAGATGTAAAACAGTTCATAGTTGCTTACAGTAATCTTATTTTCAGTGATTCTCTCCAGAATGTGCACAGTGCACCATCATTGTTTACCACTAGTATGCCGTATATTACTGGTAATTACACTGTAAACAAAAATGAAAAGTTGAAAAAGGTTGTTTTGTTTTTTGGTTTTTTTTAAAAAAGACAACCAGCTGCAGATGTTTGTTTGTTTGTTTTTTTAAGTTTACTGAACAGAGGAACGATAGGAATAATTTGTATCACCTTAAGAAATTCAAACTGGTATTTAAGTTTGTGAAACTGGGGGATGTTTTTGGATGGAGTTGTGCATTGGGTCAACTCCTTCCTGTCAGGAAAGAATACTCATAGTATATAATAGATAAAAGTTCAATTTATTGAATACAAAACAAAGATACTGCTAACCTCCTGAGCCACTACAGGGGCTCCCATGTCATTCTGTGACAGACAAGTCATTCTTAATGAAGGGAAACAGGGAGTAAAGGCTGAGGTATGCCAAATTACATAAGAATTGGACTGAAAATCAGTGGCAACAGGTATGATGCCTCTCCAATATGTGCAGAGGAGGTCAGAAGAGAGGTACAACAGTGAAGATTTACAGCCATCTGTAAAACACGGTGGAGGCTCTGTCATGGTTTGGGGCTGCATTTCAGCCAGTGGTGTTGGAGATCTTGTCAAAACTGATGGAATTATGAATGCAGAAAAGTACAGTCAGATTTTGATCCACCATGCAATACCATCTGGAAAGCATCTGATTGGCAACAGCTTCATTTTTCAGCATGGCAATGATCCCAAACACACTGCCAATGCAGTAAAAGCATAAATAAATGGGTGCAGGATAAATTGCTGCACCCATTACCCATTTTCCTAGCAAAATATAAAGAAATGAAAACATTTGCACAGTACTGTAAGTGTTCTGTCTCTGTGTCTTGTACTCTCTTATGTTTCAAAATAAAATGGAAAAAAAAGTACAATGACCATTCAGGTCTAAGTTAAGGATATTTATGCATATACAGTTAGAGGACATAGAGAAACTGAGAGAAAGAGATAACTATAAATTTGCCAGGCAGCATTCTCAGCCTTCAAGACAACTTATTCTACTTGACTCATTACTGAATGGTGAGGTTCCAGAGAAAACGGTGGGAAACATTAATAATCTTCTAGGGAAAACCAATTTAGGCATACTATGCATGTTTTGAATGACAAGATGCACAAGTTAATTAGTTATAGCATGCAACACAAGAAAACTACAACACCAACAGTTAGTTTAAAAAGAAGGTAATGACTCCTCCATTTGATATAAAACTGTATTCTGTCTATGTGAATTCACCAATGTCAGGAGGAAGTCTCTTGTGTTATGTTTAATATAAAATAATGTCAAACTGACAGCAAGGTACAGGTTAGGCTTTGCTTTACTTTGCAGACATTAAGTCAGTGTTTCAATTTCATTTCCACTTTTTTCAGATATGATAAGTTCTCTTTCTGGGTGTGGTGTGGTCACTGCAACCTGAGGGTGGTAGGTATGGGGCTCTGACACTCCTGATAAATATGGTATGCGGCTTGGGATGCATTTGCCTCTTATGAGATCTGTAACTAATATTTTACAAAAGGTCTGGTTCTAACGGTTGGCAAGAAAATCCACCTGCCAGCACTTCAGAAGCTCACTAATTAACATTAACATGTCATGCTCAGTACATGCTTACTGCATAAAGACGTTGTATTAGAGGACCTTATATGCCAGGCTATGTATTTATTTGTTTGTTTGTTTGTGTATAGAAGCCAAAAGTCTGAGACTCCAGGAAATTACTTCTCCTAGCCAACAAATGGTGCAACACATGACCTCTTAAACCCTGTCAGAGCCTGGCTGTGTCTGTGTTTTTAAGTATTTTTTAATAGAATGGAACAGAACAAGTCAAATGAGCGAGAGAATAATGATAATGAATTTAAATTAACAACCTTTAAATCTAGCAACAGAGACTGGCAGAGAAAAAAAAATCAGCCAGACAAACATAAATGACCTATTGTATAAAGAAAATCAAATATAACACTGAGAAAGAGGAAGAGGAAGCGCCCAGATTACCAGCATGAGATGGGTCTTATATAATCAAATGAGAGTGACCTGATGCCTCTAGTTCCTTCATGGAGTCCAGCTCCAGCCAACAGGGGAACCTGTAACACACACATACATACAACACACACAGAGCAGGAACAACGACGCACTCAAGCCCTGGACAACGTCTGATGCTATCACAGTATGTATTACAAATATGCTGTCAGTCAACTTTAGAGAAAAATTGTGAAAATTAATCTGTCACAGTTGAAATACTGTGTTGTCATTCCTATCTTGAAGGATAGACTAGATCTTGAAACGTGTTCTGCAGTTTGCTTCTTTCAATGGTAACCGTAAAGAAGCAGAAAAATATTAGATCTGTATGGCAGGGTCAGTTCTAGCCTGCTTTGTTTGGGTAGGGGGCTAGAAACAATAGTAATAATAACACATGGGCAGTTTGGTCATATGTAAGCATCTCCTCCATCTGAGATGTTTTTGCCATGATCTGTGATAAAACTAAGATTAAGAACACTGATTTGCTGATTTGGGTTTATTCTGTTAAAGAGAAGTACAGTCAATACACACACAAAGAGGCAGTCTGTCTCCAAACACAGAACAAAAGCTGTCCTGCTCTTTTGTATGTGTCTGTGTGTGTCGGCATACTTGTATAACAAAAATAAATAATAAGAAATATGTGCAAACCAAAAAAGAATCAATGCCCTTACAGTCGTGGCAGTAAAAATAGGCAAATAGTCAAGGAGTAGAGTTAATATCTGCCTGAACAAAATGTACTATCTTCACTAAATGTCTCACCCTCCACTTTACATGTGACTTTAAGTATCACTGCAGAGGAAATACGAAAGTTTGCATTAGGTAAGAAGCTTTTTTTTGTTGTTGTTGTTATGCTGCCCATTTGATGCAGTACTACAATGAAAGTACACAAGATTAGTACAAAAAACAATGCAGCCCCATAATGACCTCCTAAGGACACAGTGGCAGTGGAGCCAGTCAGGTAAGATGCAAATTTTTCCAAACCGAAACAAATGCAATACATGCATTTGAATATATTTTACTTGATAATATTTTCAGTTTTATCGAGTAACCAGACTGTTAGTTCAAGCCAAGTGTAAAAGTGTTTCTCTGGAAAATTCAGGACTGCATATTTACTCAGAGAATCAAAATGAATGGAAACACAAATTTCCTAGAAGTCATATACTATATCGAAAACACATTTTATTTACACAATAACTCCTTTATAAACTTGAAAGCTAAAGTGTGCACAGATTTTTTATTCTGTTGTTTTTATTCTCAGTTTGCTATATCTACTCTTAAAGCGAAACAGACAATAATGTTATTTACTGACACAATAACAACAAAGCAACAGGTAGTGCGTGTCCTGCTAGCTCCACCCTGGATATGAGACACAATAAAGCCGGTGCTGACACCATAATTTTCAAGTGCACAGGACAGCAACAAGGTCAGTAATCCTTTAACTCATAATTATAGGTAATGCCTGAAAGATTGAGGCTGGATATTACAATCTAGCTGCATAAAGTTGTGGCAGAATTGTACAAAAGCTAAAGCTTTCTGAGATTTTATTTTTTATTTTTTGTCAAATTTGTAGAATTTGACATTTTTAGGTGTTTTAGTCAGACATAAGACTTTAATTATTTGCTTAATAGTGCTTAAGCTTTAATTTGAAAGAGTTAAATAGGATTCAATAAAAACAACACCTTATAATCATGCTGAGAGCTTAAGCTTGTGAGCATTACTTCTTTTCAGAGCCGGTTCCTTTTGTAGTGGTTTAACAAGACAGGTGCTTCACAGCTTCATTGTGATTTTTCTGTTTGTTTGTTTTGTTTTTGTTTCTTCTTAGAGTTTGTGGTGTACAATGCTGCTGGTATTATAATAAGTGCTGAGGTGAGGATGAGAGTGATGGTGACATAATTCCTAACAGCCACCTTCCTCATTTCTCAGAGCAGCACCAGAAAACATTTATGCTCTCTTGTGACCTGTGACATGTTGCTGTAATAACACCTTTCTGTTTCCACTTCAGGCTGTTTGACAGGTGGAGGAATGATGTCTTCAGGGTTGGCTGCATTGTGTCTCCTGCTCCTTTGCACTGGAGCTCTGGGTTTTGGGATTTTGCCAGGAAAGTCTCTGAATCACCTGGAAATCACAGAGCAAGCACTTTTAAATGTCACCGTGCAGGTGTGCCGTGCTCTGGCCCAGGCTGAGGGGACAGACTTCACTTTTCCTGTGAGAACTCACATTGTTGAAAATAACTGAACAGAAAGAAGTACAACTTGTGTAGGAATGCAAATATGATTTGAGGTTCTTTGTGTGTACAGACTCGGCCTTTCACTGCACAAGGTGTTGCTACAGCCTGCGGTGCACCACGGTCTTCTAAAACTTTCAGTCAAGCCATCCTGGCCATCATACTGATGAATGTACGCGTGGACATCCGCTATGTCCTCAATGCCAGCTTCCACTTTGATGATGAGATGTTTGCTCAAGGAAAGAGAATCATCACCGAGGGAATACAGGCTGTCAAAGCAAGCAACAAGCAAGAGAGTTATGAGGCAGCGAGGCAGAGTCTAGGAGAAATTCTGCATCCTTTACAGGTATTTACCATCATTTAATGCTGTTTAAAAAGATTCAAAGAAGAGCGAAATAATAACCCTATTTTCTTTTATCCACTTGGAGGACTTTTACAGTCACAGCAACTGGGTGGAACTGGGGGAAACAGTCCCAAACCCCAATCTGATCAAATCAGATGCCAGCATTGGTAACATAGCAGGTAAAGAGATGGTATGATGTGATGTCTGTGCCGACAAACAGATGATACAGATAACGCTCGCGCTTAATGCAAATGGAAACATTTCAAAAGTGAAACCACAATTTAAATGTCTATTTACACGTTCCAAGATGAAAGCCGAGCGACCTGTCGCAGCTGTGACGGTGACGACTGCACGAACAACATTTTGGAGGATATCATAGCGGGGAAGATCGTGACGTCTGGGTACTTTAGTCTCAAGCCTATATTCACAACAAAACCGAAAGGTAAGTGATTCGTTCTTCTACAGCACAATCACTGTTTTCACACTCTCACAAGAGGTTTCACGTGGCAGAGGTGTTCCTGAGGTTTGCCTGAAGCTTACAATCCAGGATCCACTCAAGTAACTTTAGGCTTACATTACTAGGTATGGTTCTGCAGAACCTGTACTTTACTTTCTAGCTTATACTACTTCATACTTCTACTCCACTACATTTCAAAGGGCAGTCATAGTACTTTTTACTGCACCACATTTATCTGACAGCTACAGTTACTTAGAAGGACTAGTTTTTATTACCTCATCTGGCCAAAGGATCGATGAGCTCATGCCATGACGACGTCTGTCTGCCCACAATTCACAAGAATCACCACTCCTCCTACAGTATTGGTCAGAATGTAATCAAACTTACACACAATGATCACTTGATGGATCTTCACCCAAAGTGTGCTCAAGGTCAAGATCACATTTGTCTTTTTACAGTTCATTTTTCCATTTTCACATCATACTATATGCACACTACTTCCAATTTCACCAAATTCTTGCCCCCCTGATGTGTTGAACAATATTCAGTTCAAGCTGTTTAGCAAAGCCGTTAACATCAGATTCTCAGTGTTGATAAATTTTGCGTGCACAAAATGATAAAGAAAGAACTTCATGAATTACCAAATGATGTGACAGCTTGAAATATTGCTTTGTCACACGCGTTTCACACCACTTGTATGTTGTCAGGCGGTGATAATCATGATCTTATTGGTCAGATGGAAGGAGTGGCCCTATTGGCTGACTCCCACATTAGGAAGCCGTGGTTGGAGCCTTCTTATCACCATTATGTTAACATTAGTAATATGGTCAATGGTATGACATCCTGATGTGTTCACATATTCTCATGCTTTTTATGGCCATGGTTACTACTACTGACCATGCAGTCATAAGACTCCCAAACCCAAACACTTTCATTTGGTGGTGAATGAGATTAGTTTGTCTTGATGTGACTGTTTGTGAGTAACTCTCAGTGGTTTGTGCAATACAGCCAACCAGTGACAAGAAAACCTATCACTTTCTTTCTGTACTTCACACATTACAATAACCTGTGAACTGTGATGGATTGTGAGCTCGATGAGCTTCTGCGTCGTTGACGTTTTGGTTTTTATACACAACTCATGCAAGAAAAAGTTTGTGAACCCTTTTAGATGAGAAGATTTTAATGTTTTTACACAAATCATAAAAGTAGATAAAGGGAACCTAACTAAAACAATGAAATAAAATGATTATACTTTCTAATTTATTTATAGAATAAAATTATGCAAAATACCATATACATATTATCTCTACTATTAGCAGTAAATTTGAAGGTTAAAATAGAATCAGGTGTCTTCAATCAATGAGGTGACGATCAGGTGTGAGGGAGTGAGCTCATCAGACTGGAATAGGTCAAAGAACCATCTCTAAAGAGTCTGAACTTCACCAATCCACAGTCAGACTGTTTACAAATCAAGGAAATTATAGACCACGGTCGACCAACAGATGTCACTCCACATGTGAGATCTGTAACAGTGTGTGACGTCACAAAGGAACCCAGGGCGACCTCTAAGCAACGAAAGGCCCTTTTCACCTTGGGTAGTGTTAATGTTTGACTTTACCATCAGGGGAACACTGAACAACAATGGTGTGCACGGCAGGGCTGTGAGGAGAAAGCGCCGCTCTCCGAAAAGAAAACTCTGATATCTGCAGCAAACAAACGTCTGTTGAAATAATGCTTTGTGAATAGATGAGACTAAAATAGACCTTCTTGTTTTAAATGAGAAGGGTTTGTGGTGGTGTTGGTGTCATGGTTTGGGCCCATTTTCATACTTCTGGGCCAGGACGGCTTGTCATTAATGGCTGAATTCTGAATTATAACAGCAAATCCTGAAGGAAAATGTCAGGAAATCCGAACGCTATACTCACTTTATAAGGAGTCTAAAACAGTATTAAAAATCAGCTTCATTCTAACTTGACACAATGAAATTTTGCTTGCACAGACTCTGGTTTTAAATCCAAGACTTTTCAAGAAGTGGAGTAAACCTGCCTTGAAGTATTGCTACTTTTACAAGACATTCTGTCGTAACACAACAAAATACAAAATCACTTAAACAATATTTTATTATTACATGTTACTTAACCTAAAATAAAAAATGTTATTAAGTGACCTAAAATGCACAACCTTTAAAATCTATCCAAAATCACAGTGCCAGTAAAACACAACCAGCTTCACTTTAACACAGTTTGCAAAAGATGATTCAAAATAAACAGCAGCCGTTCACTCTTCGATTTTCCACCCCCTCCTCTTATGGACAAAAGGAATATTATTCATGCTGGCCTTCAGTTGTTGCTTTAAAGTTTATCACACTGAGTCAGCATACTGTGGCTCCAAACTCATGCACAGCTTACGTATGTTCTCAAAAGATCCATGACTTAAATCGAGTAAAAACTTTTTACTAACTGTTACACAGAATGTAAAGCAGGGGTGTCAAAGATTTGATCTCAAGTAGGACCAACTGGTAAAACCATTGCATAATAACCCGTTATTATTGTTTTTGTGTTTTAATTCCACATTTTTCACTTCCTTTAAGTGTAATAGTTACAATTTTTTGAAATGTTCACATTTATTGAACCAGCGATTTGAAAAACAGATGATGGACCGCCTGATAAGATGTCTTAAGGAAAATAAGTGTGATTTCAACAATATCTCAGTTTTTCCACATTCAGTCAGTCTACTGTCATTAGTGTGCATTAGAATCTAGAGATTACAGTGGATCTACAAAGATTCTGGTTAGTCCTTCCAGTGGGACCATTTGGCGTATATTTAATGCACTGATCCAAAGGAGCATACAATGATCTGGAGAAATAAATTTACATTTAGTAGAATATATACTCAATGTGTGTAAGTGTTTATCATCCTTCTCTCATAATATTTGCTGAGCAGGAAAATGCAGTCATGGAGGGACACTGGATCAAACAAGTAAGATCGAGCCTAAAGGTGGGATCAACAAAGACAAGTTCAGTGCCAGCCATGGACATCTCCACTCTCAAGCAGCAAACATGGCGATAGCTGCAACCAGTGAGCTTCTAGAGGACATTCGAGGGGCTGCGGGTGACAGACCATTCTTAAAGTACGAAACCCATCCTGTGTGTTTCAGTTCATTGTTGTGAGGTGGTGTACAGAAGTTCTGTTTAATGATTCCTCTCTCTCCATCTCAATCCCCTAGGATGATGGGAATCTTCAAAGGATCCAGTAAAGCTCTTTTTTTTGTCATTGACACCACAAACAGCATGAGTGATGACATTGAGACAGTGAGAAATGTCACTTCCACTATAATCAACAGTGAAGTGGGAACAGACAAAGAGCCCTCACTGTACATTCTTGTACCCTTTAATGATCCAGGTAAGATCTTTGGGATGCTACAAATGTCTCTCATGAAAATGTCCCCGTTCTGCCTAATTTGTAAGGTGAAGATGGAGGATAATAATAATATATATATATTTTTTTATTTTTTACTCATGTTGTCAAATAGAGGTTGGCCCATTGATAAAGACTACAGACTCAGCAGTTTTTAAGAATGTTATTGGTACACTACGAGCCTCCGGCGGAGGAGATGAGCCAGAGCTGAGTCTCTCAGGGCTTCAGGTGAACTGATATGTGCTCTACAATTTCAGAAGCTCGCTGATGTGTATGCAGTTTTAACTAAAGCTATCTTCACTATTCAATACTCTCTGCCTCGTATAGCTGGCTTTAAGCATTGCTCCTTCAAATTCTGAGATCTTCCTCTTCACGGATGCACCTGCTAAAGACAAACACCTAAAGAGCACAGTGATCGCACTCATAGAGCAGACTCAGTCAGTGGTAAGTAGTAGTCTGCATGTCAGTGGAAAAGAATATGAGCACACCCTCTGTCAATTGTAAGGTGAGAAAGATTATTCACAAGTGGAAAATATTCAAGACAATTGCCAATCTTTCCAGGATTGGATGTTCCAACAAATTCACTCCAAGGTCAGACTGTGAAATGATCAGTCTGCCAAAAAAAACGCCTTTACAGGCTTCAGGTAGCATGTTGAATATTAAAGTTCATGACAGTACAAATTAGAAAAAGACTGAACAAGTATGACTTGCTTGGAGGTTTTGCCAGGACAAATCCTCTTCTCTCTAAAAAGAACATGGCAACCTGGCTTAGGTTTCCAAAATTGCATCTGAGCAAACCACAAGGCTTCTGAAACAATGTCCTTTAGACAGATGAGACCAAAGTGGAGATGTTTGGTCATAATGCACAGCGTCACATTTGGCCAAAACCAAACACTGGATATCAGCACAAACACCTCATACCAACTGCCAAGCACAGTGGTGGAGGGGTGATGATTTGGGCTCATTTTGCAGCCTCAGGACCTGGGCACCTTGCAGTCAATGAGTCGACCATGAACTCCTCTGTATACCAAAGTATTCTAGAGTCAAATGTGAGGCCATCTGTCCGACAACTAAAGCTTGGCTGAAATTGGGTCATGCAACAGGACAATGATCCCAAGCACAGCAGCAAATTTACAACAGAATGGCTGAAAAAGAAAAGAATCAAGGTGTTGCAATGGCCAAGTCAAAGTCCAGACC
>VUQI01059479.1:0-13527 GCA_015106735.1 Paratilapia polleni
TTGAAGTTGCCCTATGGCACAGGCCCTATCCAGATCAGTCAAACGTGGCATGCTTGGAGCAGACACCAACTGACTGCTGTAGCAGGGTCCATGCTCACAGGTGCTGCTAATCAGGCACCAATCAGGCACCTGATTGTCAGCACCTGGGGTACCAGAAGCTCAAAACAAGAGTCTAATCTGCTTTCTTCATGGGTGCAACCCACATACTCAACTCTGCTGCTCAACCCACAAATACATTTTCCTTACAAATGTGGCACCATTTAAAGGGAAATGAACAGTCTTTTGAATGGTATAAGATTTATTGCCAAGAAGCATTGTTACAACAAAGAAATAATCAACCAAACACAAATTTCCTTACTATTCATGCTAAGTTTATATGAGGAGCATCATCTTGAGATACAGTGCTTAAGAAATTTATGAAACCACCTGTCATAAAAATTAGAAAGAACATCCAGCATCACAAAGTGTTTTAATGCGGACTCTTTCCTTTTCAGTGAGTTCTCAGCATTTTACCATTTTGAACAGGTGTGAGGAATTTCAAACTGAATTCATGCTTTTATACCCAAATTTGAGCCAACACACTGGACTTCTCTGAGAAGTCAGAAATGAATGAAGCATAACATTCAACCATTCATTCATTCATTCATTCAACAAAACAAAATTTGGTGGTGGATTACCCATTACAGAAACATAAAAAAATGATTTTGGTAATTACCAATAGTGTTAATTGAGGACAGCAGTGGCGTAAACTTTACACTGGGTGGTGGTCTAATAAAATTGTTAAGCAGTGTATACTGTTCCAAAGCCTAAACCTTCACTGTTTTGGAAAAAAAAAGTTAAATGTTAGTATAATTTGTATTTAAAAAGTGAAGGTCTGTTTCGGTACAGTTACAAGGTGTGAGTGTGACTCAGTCTGGTTGTTCTGACTTGTCATGCTGTTCACTACTACAGACTAGAAAATAGTTTGTGAAACAAGACAGATGATGTGTAGGTGTTTGGTTTTCTCTTAGTGGGAAGTGAACTTTGTTATGTGTGTGCGTGCGTGTGTGTGTGTGTGTCTGTGTGTGTGTGTGTGTGTGCAGGTACTAGCCTTCTATAGCTTGTATGAGCAGTGTGAGCAAGCAGTGGACAGCAGTGAGAATTGGCTCAAAGTTCAGCCCCCCTTGGCATCTGAACCAGAACCACTCAAAGCGCAACTGGACCGATGTCGGGTGAGTGACTCCTGACTTTGTCTGTGATGATCCATCTATCACTGCTCAAACCCACACTGGTAAAATCCTTATATGGGTACTTTACCACAGTATGTCATCTTCATGCAGTGTTTAATGTTTTTCTTGCCCTTTCTCTTAAATCATTTATTTTTTATTTGCCTGCTTTTGTTTTATGTTATAAATTTCATAAGTTCCTACTTTTTTTTCCATTTCGGCTTCATGAAGCATCTTCATTTACTTGGCTTTGTTTGAATTTCTGTGTCTTTTCATGCACCTGTTTGTCACAGCACTTTTCAGTAAGTACTTTTCTGTTATTAACTCATTCCAACTTCTACTGAATGTTATTTAAAAATGGTTTAGTATATGAAAGCACAAACAAAATATTTTACTTAAGAAAAGTCACAAAAGTGTAAGAATTCTGAATTCAAATGTACTTCTCTAAGTGTGTTATCACTGAAATGTACTTAAGGTGTCAAGTGATTACTGTTGCACCGATGTCCCTATCTTCAGTGCTTTAGCTTTCAAAGATGGAGCTAAATTTATTTACTTGTGGAAGCTCATTGAATATATACTGTATACTGTTTACAATATTAAGTAGCTAAAGTTGACACTCCTTCTGTAATATGAGTATTCACATAAAGCAGAGTAGCTACTTTCTACCTCTACTTCCAGCTACTCTTCCAACTACTCTTAAAAATATATATACTGAAGAGTTGTAACTTTTGGTAAAACATGTCGAGCATTATGAGAAGATCCAGTGATCACAACTTTTTAGTTTTTACTTTTCCTTTGGTGTACTGGTTCAACAAATCAGCTATGGCATGTTAATGAATAAAATGTTCAAACTTTTGACAGAGCCAGACTAATCTAAGCTAAAGAATGAAAAACTTTCAGGGTAATAATTGAGTCAAATTGGAACACAAATAAACTGTACTCATACGTATTATTCATCATGACTACACTTTATGAAATTATCATCCTCTCTGACTCTGGTAGTAAAAACTCCTGCATAAATCCACTCAGAAATCAACGAACACGGGTTTTCTTTGTATCATCAGAACTGCCCTGAGAATCGTCATGTTTAAAAATTTTCTTTTGTATCAAAGTAATACAGTAATAAGTTACATGCATTGATGCATGGGAAAAAGGAAACACTAATAGGTAATTTGGCCTGCTTTTACTAGTGCAATTGTGTCCACTTTGCCAGACTTTGAAAGCTCCTGCTCTTAACCAGGTGCGTTTAGAAATGAGTGGACATCTTAAAAAGCAGCACCTGTGACTGCCAAACAAAACATAGGCTTTGTGTGGCAGGTTTTTGAGAATATCTAGACAATGGAAGAAGTGAAATCTGCAAAACCAAACTTAAAAAGGAGAAATGAGGGGAAAGGAGGCATAATTGAAATGAAAGAGAGGACAGAAGGAGAGACAAGCACCAGAGACATAAGAGAGGGAAGAGAGAGAAATGGGGAGGCAGTAGCTTTCAAAGTAAGAGAGAATTAAGACTATATCTGGGCAAAATATGAAGGAGGAGAGGCAGAGAAATTACCAGACAAAGCTGGGAGAAACTGAGATGGAGGAGATCTCAAATTAGATTTCTTTTTTTATATATGCCTAGCTTCCACTGCTGACTGAAACGCAGCACCAGGGTTCTCTCATATGTGCACCCACACATTTTCACATCACAACAGAGACACGAATGGAGAATGCACACCAACTCCCACACATAAATGTTTTTCTGAGTTCCAATCTGTATATTAAACAGGAAAATAAAATATTTACTGAAACTTTAAAACAACCTTCCCAGCGGCAAACCATGCCACTAACAGTTAGCCTATGAAAATATATTCAGGTTCTAAATGCTGACAGTATTCATGAATAAGGAGTGTGTGTCTTGGCTTAAGGCTAAACTGTTAACTTCCTTGGTGTTACAGAGAGTAAAGCTGAGCTTGTGTGAAAGTCTTCACAGTTCATGATAGTTTAGTAAATATTAAACTGCCTTCATGCTACACCCCTGAAATCTGTTTTTATGTGATTTAAACAAGACAAACGTTTGTTGTTACACTGCATACTCATAATACTCAACAATGGTAATGAAAAACTGAAATATCTAAACATATAAAATAATACATTAAGTATTCAATATTCAGTTATTTAGACAGTTAGCATATGAATGTTTATGATCTGTTAAGTCATCCCAGATGTGAACACATACAGCCAACTATTTGAAGGAAGCTTTAAATTTCTTGAAAAAAATTTCTGGGACTGAAATTTCTGGGTAAAAAAAAACGTCTTCAGTCCAATGCTTGAACAGATTTCCTTTCAGATGCTGTGCTGTGGAGAGATCACTTGTTTTTTCTTTTTTTTTCTAAAAGTTGATGGATCTCATTCATCCGAATTAATGTTTAGATCTAATGCCGTAGCTCACGTGGCTTGTTCGCAGATGACCCATGGAACTCATTACTTTTAATCAGGTTCACAATTCTCAATCTATTACTGCCAGTTCTACTGATATGCCAGTCAGTGTCAACATTATCTGCAGCCAGTAACATTTAACTCTACAGCTGTCACACAAGCAGCTTCTGGTTTGTTTTATGTTAGTTCAATGATGCATCAAAAGAAGCAAACCAATATTAAGACATGGTACCACCTTAGGCTTTAAGTCTAGGCATCTAACCAATAAATTTAAATGAAATAGCAGTGCACATCACAATATGATTTGGATAATTTAACCTGGTTGAACAATGTTTAACCTGAGGGCTATTCTCAGTGCTCAGGCCATCAATTGAAGTCTAAAAATTGCAACAATATAGAGTCTCAAATTCATGATTTTGCATTGAACACCATGGGGCGGCTGTGGCTCAGGAGGTAGAGCTGTCTACTAATCGTTAGGTCTTATGGAGACATTTGGATTTTTACCCCAGCCAAAATTATCAGTGAGATACACACTGTTTTAAACTACAAATAAAAAACAGCAATCTTACATTTTACATTATCATGATAGGTTTATCTACCGCTGCACTGCAAGTACTTTGTTTCCATGTCATCTACACAGATAATTAAATGGGATTTTTTTTTTCAGCTTGTGTAGATGTAGTCAACAAATGCATATTTAAGATCCCTGTACACTACTCTCTTTTTAGAGAGTAGTGTACAGGGTGTAGTGTACACAGGGTGTAGTGTAGTGTACACAGGGTTTAGTACAAGTTTAGTTTAACAAAAGTTGGCTTAATTAGTTATCTAGATACACCTGATAAATTCTAGTCGCCATTTCAGATGGAAAGACAATGATCTTTGGCTAAAAATAATGCCCCAGTTTCATCTGCTTGTGTGTGAAATAAAGCACACATTATTTTAAAAAATGCTACAGATTTTAAATTGTTAATATGCCTCTATTGTCACTTAGAAAGCAATAATAATATATTGTTCAGCAAGATTTTGATGATGTAGCAAGAGCAACTGACTGGGGTTATTATAAACCTTTTCCTTTTTTCCAGCACCAGTCAAATATTTAAAAGTACATGAAATTGTTCACTCCAGTTGTGCTCGTTCTCTCTGTATAATATAAAGTTCAGCATAATTTGTTTCACAGTCATATTTCAGTTTTGCTGAGCTCGTCCAATTTCCTGCTTGGCTTCCTGTTCATTAGCAGTTGGAACTATATTTAAACACTTCTGTAAAATTGAACTTATTAAGCATAAGGTAAATGGAGTGCAACTTTAAAAATGAAAACACTCCACTTTTCCACTGTGCATTTTTTATTGGACTAATCTATATGGAGCAGTACAACTAACACTCTGCGACCCTCTTTTCCCCCTCTGTGCCCCAACAGGAGGAGGTGGCTCGCCTGTCCTCACTGCAGCCCCAGGTGGACCTCCTGGATAAGAGGCTCAAAGAGCTGAAGGAAGAGAAGGAAGGGGACGAGGATCCCTCAACATTCCTGGATGTTGACATCAGTGCCTTCAAAGAACACTACCACAAGGTCCTGGAGGATCTGAGGGCGAGAGAGAAGCACCTACAACTTGGTGAGAGATGCTGATTTAGAACACAGGAACTGACCTGGTTTACTTCACTTTGTGACCCCTGTTTCTGAGTAGGTGCCCTCGGCTTACATCATTAGTGAGAACAGGTTTTCACAGTAATTGCTGCAACTCTAAAACTTTAGAGACTTTATAAAGACACTTTCACATCACTTTTATCATTTATGACACTACCCCAGCTTGACTGTTATATATGAAGACTTGATGCTGCAGCTTTTTCCAAATAACACATCTGGAAGTAAATTATTACTTCATATCATTAAATCATGGAATCACCACAACCTGTGGATTAAATTATAGAGGCAAACCAATATTAAGACCAGCAGATCCACTTCCTACTCCATATTAAGGGAATTCTGTGCAGAGGACCATATAGTGACATCATAAAGAAAACGAATAAACATTTTTTGACAATACTTATTTTTTGTTTGAATTAGTTATGTGAAATGTGCGTTGCATATCTAAAACGCGATAATCAGCTTCAGCTAAATAAATAAATAAATACCAACATACATTTTTATGAAAATGCATATTAAACCGCATTAATTTTCCCATATTAATAACTACTACTAATTGGTTTATGTTATTATGACCTGATCATCCACCTGCTATTTTTATTCAGCACAATGCATAATGGTATAGAGTGCTTTGGTAGTAACCACCAGATAGATTTACAGTTAGGTCCATAATTTGTTGGACAAGACACAGTTTTTGTAGTTTTGCCTCTGTACACCACCACAGTAGATTTTATATCAAACAATCAGTATGTGATTGAAGTGCAGACTTTTCAACTTTAATTCAAAGGGTTTTACACAAATTTTGCATTAACTGTTTAGGAATTAAAGTAGTTTTTATGCACAGTCCTCCACTTTCAGAGGTTCAGAATTAATTGGACAATTGATGACAAGAAGGTTCAGGGCAAGGTGAGGTCTGTTCCCTCATTATTTCATGACAAATGAAGCAGACATAATATCTGAAGTTGATTCAAAGTGTTGAATTTGTATTTTATAGAGTTTAGCTGTAATTTCAAATATAAAGCCCAAAGAGATGTCAGTGCAAGTGAGGGAGGCATTTATTAGGCTGAAAAAAAAATAAAAATAAAATAAACCTATCAGGTAGATAGCAAAAACTTTATGAGTGGCCAAATCAACAATTTGGTATATTCTTAAAAAGAATGTATGC
Source organism: Paratilapia polleni (assembly GCA_015106735.1). Taxonomy (NCBI): domain Eukaryota; kingdom Metazoa; phylum Chordata; class Actinopteri; order Cichliformes; family Cichlidae; genus Paratilapia; species Paratilapia polleni. Next base: position 6,431 of record VUQI01059479.1, read on the forward strand.
ACTGGCCAGCTCAGCAACACCAAAAGGCCTGAAAGACCACAGAAGATAACTAAAGTGCATGATGACAGAATTATTTCCATGGTTAAGAAAAACAACTACTAGTCAAGAGACTAGCTGTTGTGAAGTTGTGAATATAATTAATCTAGTTAAGACAAGATTTAACTACAGAGTGATCTGTCTTGAAGCAGTCAGCTAGTTAAGTATCACTCAAAGACACCAAGGGGATCTTGGCCGATGGATGGATTGCTGGATTCATCTCGGTGTTCCTGGGTCAAGTGGGAAACAAGCTTCAGTAAGATAGTTCAGCTTTGCCCTGCTAGCTGAGCCTGGCTGTGTACCAGACTGGCAGAGTGAAAATAAAACACTGTAAGGAAACTTACCGTGTAAATTTGTTCTACTCCTGTCTAAAATGCCACCAAAGAAAACACAAACCAACAACGAGGAGGAAATGGATTAGATTAAGCGTTCACTCAATGTCATGTCAGAAGAAGTCACTAAAATGTCAAAACAACAAAATAAACTGCTTGAATTAACGGAGGAAGTGCGTGAATTAAGAAAAATTGTTTTGGAAAAAGAAAATTAGTTTCTGGGAAAGGCATGTAGATGAACTGGAGCAACATACAAGAATGGACGATGTAATTGTCATTGGATTAAACACCAGACACCACTCATACACAAGGGCTACAGCTGCAGCAGGTAGCTGAGGTGCTGAGGACGACACACAGGAGCAACAGGTACTCCAGTTCTTTGACTCTAGAGACATTGCAATCGACAGCAAATGCCATTTCACCTGGCATACACTTCCAAGGAAAGAAAGCAAAGCAAAGCCAGCTATTATCATCTGTTCTGTGAACAGAAAAGACAAGGCTCACCTGCTACAACAAACCAACAAACTCAGATGTATTAGTCAACAAACATTTAACAAAGAAGAATTCCGACATTGCAAGGCAGGCCAGCATTCTCAAGAAACAAAACAAAATTCAAGGAACTTGGTCGTGAAACTGTAAAGTGTGGATTAAATTAAACGGGACAGCAGAGAAGGCCAAAGTCATCATGGTAAGAGAGCTTGCTGATTCGGACAGATTTAAGTGATGTGACAGGTGGAGGTCACCAGACACTGTTTGGCTTACACACAGTTAATAATTACAAACTTTATTATTATGGACATGTAAATTAAGGATTCAATGCTGAGATGAAAGGTACTGACTGCATCCAGACCTTCACATCAGGAAAGGAACTCTGTTTGAAAGCATTTGAATACACTGAGCACAGACAGCACAATGCTGAACATAATATTGATCCTGAAAATCAGTTTTATCACAGTATAAATCATCAGTGTAGATACTTTACAGAGGAACAACTAAAAGATTTTTTCTGACCAGACATTCTCAATAATTCTTATGCCAAAAATCACTATGCATTTAATATTATTCACTTATTGTTCCATATATGACTTGCTGTGTAGGAGTGTGGGGAAACACTTACAAGACAAACATCAACTTAGTCTTTTTAATACAAAAAAGCTATACGGATGATAATAAACAAAACCCTATTGAGAGTCAACAAGTCCATTATTTATTAAATTAAATACACTGAAATTCAAAGATTTAGAAGATTATAACAGAATTCAAATTATGTAAAAAGCATACAATAGACAGTTACCACTTAATATTCAGAAACTGTTTAAAATGAGGGTTAATAAATACAAATTAAGAGGAATTTATATTTTTGAAAACTCAAGATTAGGAACAATATGAAATGTCATTGTGTATCTGTTACAGGGGTTAAACTTTGGAACTGTTGTCCTGACAAAATTAAAATGTGCAGCACACTGAAACTGTTTAAAAAAATTTATAGAAATAATATAATTATTCAGTATTGTGATGTTTAGTGTGAAGATGCTTTAGATACAAAGAGTTAATCATTTAATTTCTTGTGATGTACATGAACCGAATAAAGATAAAGGTAAAGATAAAGATAAGAGATGCCTTCATGAATGGAAATACAGAGGGTTTACAACAAGGTGCAAACCACTGGTTACACTCAATACCAAGAAGACTAGATTAGACTTTGCCAGAATACATCTGAAAGAGCCTGCACAGTTATGACAAAAAAATCTTGGGACAGATGAAACCAATATTAACTTGTACCAGTTGTTCACATTTTCATCTTCATGTATTTCCTTAGTGTTTTGAGTCTTGAGTTCTTACTACCTTTGTAATCTGGTTTCTGTTAGTGTTTAGTATTGTTTATATTTTATTTCCTTGTGTTTTAGTTATTCTAGCCTTCCTAGTGTCTTCCTGTATCTCGTTAAGTCTCTGTCTCTGTCTTAGGGTTTCTTCCTGTTTTATTTTGGTAGTCTCTTGTCCCATGTGTCTTGTATTTAGTCTTAATTCCCCTGTCTCCTTATCATTGATTATTTTCACCTGTTTCCTGTTACCCAGCTGTTTCCACTCCCCTCATTAACTCTCAGTGTATTTGTGTATATATATATACCCCTTGTCTTTCAGTTGAACCTTGTTGTGTCATGCTGTCGTTTGCCTGTGTGTATCCCTGTGTTCTTCACTGTATTTTTGGATTTTGTTTCTCATATTTTGGACTCTGTGTTGCCTCTGTGTTTGGTATTTAGTTTTAGGATTTCTTCAGCCAAAATTAAGGCATTTGGGTCCTCACCTCTGCTACACTCCAAAACATGACAGTTACAGTTCAGTGCAGATTACAGCATTGGGTAGCAACACTGGTTGGCAATACATATTTAGTCTGTCTTTTTCCAGTTTGCCAGTATTAGTCAGCTAGAATCTTGGTTAAAATTTGACATTTTTGCTCAGTTTTTACACAATACTTATACTTAAATTTTCTTTACCAGTGAGTCCTCCCTTCCATGCCATGTAATGATATGGATGATGCATGCATGACATTGTTGTTTCTTCGTGGAAACAGTATTCCCTAGTGGCAGTGGCTCTTTTTGATTAGATTAATAAAAAAAAATTAATTAAATTAATTAAAGAGTTAAAAGACGTTGATTTGGCCTTGTACAGTTTCAGTCTCTTAACACTGTGGAATGAGCTGGAAAAACAAGTCACATCCATACAGGCCTCACCTCCAGCTTCCAGAATTTTAAATGAAATGCTGGGCTAACATCTTTGGGCATGATGCCTCAGAAGACTTTCAGGCGTCTTGAGGAGTCCATCCCTTGATGGGTGCATAGTGGCTATACAGTATTACACATGTGGCTGGTTGGTGTATGTATCTTTCTCGGTAAAAACAAGCCTCATTTACTAATATTTGCGTAGAAACGTTCTTACCCTGCGCAGAAATTGATTTTGCATGCAAAATTATTGTCGGATTCATGAAACGTGCGCACCAGCCTTTTTTTTTCTTTTCTTACCGCTATGTGTATGTTAGTAAATCAGAATCATTTGGAACCAACAGACTTGTGTAATCTCCATATAATTTGCATACTATCTGCATACTGCCCCCATTTCTCTATATAAGGAAACACGTTTGCCTCCAGGTGAAGCGGAGAAAGCGGTGACGATGTTGTAAGACAGAAGCCTGCACCGTCAAGGCAAAAAAGAAGGAGAAAGTCAGACTGGAGCAAATTGAATAATAGTGTCCGAGGTCCAAGGAAGAAGCCAGAAGAGGAGCAGCTTTCCAAACTGTTTCTATGGGTGTGACGACCGTTAAAAAAATACATAAATAAAAAGCGACGCTCAGGCTGAAATAACGGGAGTGCTAAATATCATTTCCCCGAGACACTCACTGCGGCTCAAGTAAAACAGTGTTTGGAATCAAAGTTGATATGAAAAAGAAGGAAACAGGTGGAGGACAAGGAGCATGTTATCTGTCATCCCGACATGAGAAATTCACTGCAATGAAAAAAAAAAATCCAGCAACGATAGAAGTCATTTTTAATGAAAGACAAGGTCATTTAAGATATGATGTGATGAGATAAGGGATAGTGGAATATGTTTAAATTAAAAAGGTTAAAGCCTACACCTTTCCATTTAGTATTTTGTTTTCTTTACATGCATTTTTTTAAAACAATTTTATCGTAATTCTGAGCATTTTGTGGCTTATGGTGTTTTGGAAAACTGTAAACAATTACCAAAAGGCAATAATAATAATAATAATAATAATAATATTATTATTATTATTATTATTATTATTATTATTAAGGGAGAGAAAACGGAAGGAAATAAAAAATAAAAAATGTAACCACTGAGAAATTGGTACAGGAGGAGAAGACACTGAAGGAGAACAAGAAAGAAACACAGTTGGAGAGGGAAGAAAAGACACAACAAGAATGATACTGACAGCCAAGCAGACAAACTATACTTCCTTACTCATTCAGACAGCTTCTTCCCTCATGCCACACACTGCCCTTCTCACTTACGCCAGTGATGAGATATTCAATACACACAGTGAACCACACAGCTTGGTTTAGGCCTGTGCACAGACACTCACAAACAGATTACTGTGCTGAATTCCCAAGGAATGTAGCGGCTGAGAAGCATATACAGATAAATTCAACGAAAGGAATCTGACAGTTATTTAAATCATACTCTTTCTTTTGTGACTCTTTCTTCTAGAGCAGCCTAAACTCGACCATAATGACATGAAGCTTGTTGGGGAAAGGAAAAAAAAACTTTTGTGAGGAATGTTGTATGGGCAATTATTAATCAGTTACACAAAGCAGAGCCCCATGGACACCGTAAAAGGCAAATCGGGCTTGATTTGTGTGACAATGATCTCGTGGTCACACAGAGAATGGTATAATTGTTATGCAAACTGTTTTACAAATAAATTACAGACTTACTTGACATTTGTTGAATGCTTGTGACAAATAAGGTCAATATTTATAGCATAATTACTTACATAATGCAAATCTATTTAAGCTACAATTTATGAGCATGTAATTCTTCACCACAGAATATCTTAAAATGGGGTTAGCACCTTTTAGAAAAAGGTGTAAGCTCTGTAGCAGTCCCTGATAGTCCCTTACTCTCTAGATTTGCATTTGTGTAGCTCACATTAATTTCATCAATTCCCAGCAGTTTCTGGAGGTTCCCTGTGCTGCCTACAAAGCCCTGTAAACAGTCATTAATTTCCATGCAATTTATAGTGATGCCTACTGACAGAAACCCCACTTTTTGTGGAGTTTCTTAGAAATGCAAGATTCAAAATAATTTCAAGATTAAACATGTCACTTCTAAATTGTACTTGTAGAAATTATTTCTTTTTGAATATCTCACTTGCTTTGTGTCATAAACCAACACAAACTGGACTAATCTGAATTTTGATTGGATGTTGAAGTTCAATATCCAACAAGTGTAGACGTCATCAAAGTCTATCATGTCTGTCCTTTGGGGACTGAGTGTCCAAAATTATATGGCACTCTGTCCAGCAATCAAAGAGATATTTAAATCCAAACCAAAGTGGTAGACTGAGCAGTATCTCCATGCCTATAGCCATACAGCTAACTTAGTTACTAAAGGCTGGAGCCTATCCCAGCTGTCATTCAGCAAGAGGCAGGTTACACCCTGCACAGGTGGCACTGGGGCAACATCCGAACTCCACACAGAAAAGCTACAGCCAAGCAGAAAATTTGAACCCAGAACTCTTTGCTGTGAGGCAGCAGTACTAACCACTGTAGCACATGTATGCCTGAACATATAGCCAGACTTTAGTTTTTTCTTCTTCCTGAGCTTTCATGAAGTAAATTTATAACTACAAACTGTTCATTGTTTTTGAAGGCCATTCTCACTTTTTGGTTTTGTTCCTCCTTCAGTTCTTTGCAGCTGAGTAGGGTAAAAAAAAAAAAAAAATGCCGGCAGGTAAATGAAAAATGCAACAGTATATCAAATAACAGTTATTTCCTCCTTCCTCATTTCCTTATTTATTTCTAAACCAAATTTATGAATCCCACAGTGGCATTGACAAGGTTATTTTTTCCTCACTGGAGGGCAAAAGATTTAGATTCATATAAGTAGGATGGTATTTGTCCTTATATGCTACTTGCTCTTTGTTGAACAGAGTGTTCTTTGGATATCATAAGATTTGCAGCATAAGAAAAGAATCAGCTTCTCTGAGATATCTCTTTGTCTCTTTTTGTCTTTCTTTAGTTTTGGAGAGCTTGCCCCCGGCTCGTTATAGGGAAACCATATCAACACTGTTGGCATGGTTACAACAATGTGAAGCCAAGCTGGCCGTTCCATCAATGGCGGTTACAGAATATTCAATCATGGAACAGAGACTAAAGGACAATCAGGTACACACACACACAAACACACACACAGACACACAGGTCTAAAGTCCAAAGATAAGTATGTGTGTATATACAGCTCTGGAAAAATTAAGAGACCACTGCAAATTTTTCAGAAATCAGCATCTCTATACATACGACAGTCATTCCATTCCAGTGTCTCTTGAATTCCAACACAAGCACACCTGTTTCTACCTAATAAGGTACTGATGAGGTGATCACCTGAACCAAATCTTATTTAACGAGGAAAAGTATAAAAACTAAACTGAAAACTACTCTCCACTGACCAGGATGACCGTCACCTCATTCGAATGTCACTCAGAAACCGTAGGTTGACATCAGGTGACCTACAAAAAGAATGGCAAATGGCAGGGGTGAAGTGCACAACGAGAACGGTTTGAAACAGGCTCCTAGAGGCAGGGCTCAAGTCGTGTAAAGCTAGAAAAAAGCCCTTCATCAATGAGAAGCAAAGAATAGCCAGGCTGAAGTTTGCCAAAGACCATAAGGATTGGACCATAGCAGACTGGAGTAAAGTCATCTTCTCTGATGAGTCTAATTTCCAGCATTGTCCAACAGCTGGTCGTCTAATGGTTAGACGGAGACCTGGAGAGGCCTACAAGCCACAATGTCTCACACCCACTGTGAAATTTGGTGGAGGATTGGTGATGATCTGGGGATGCTTCAGTAAGGCTGGAGTCGGGCAGATTCGGACGCATGAATCAAGCCACGTACAAGGTTATCCTGGAAGAAAACTTGCTACCTTCTGCTCTGACAATGTTCCCAAACTCTGAGGATTGGTTTTTCCAGCAGGACAATGCTCCATGTCACACAG
>VUQI01059480.1:0-10906 GCA_015106735.1 Paratilapia polleni
TGTCCAAAGGACATTGTTCCAGAAGTCTTGTGGTTTGTTCAGATGCAGCTTTGCAAACCTAAGCTGTGCTGCCATGTTCTTTTAGAGAGAAGAGGCTTTCTGCTGGAAACCCTTCCAACCAAGCCGTCTGAGCTTGGGATGAATTTGCTGGGACGTCGACTCCTGGGAAGATTGTGGCATTGTGTTAACACACACCTGAAAGCTCCAGACCTGCAAACTGCAGAAACCTCTGCTTTTATAGAGGTGCTCACAGTTGCTGATGGTCAGTTAATGAAGTGCATTGATTATCAGCTCCTGGCTGCTACTGCCTCTGAATTCCTATGGAAGCAGTGAGGGGGGAGTTAGTTTTTCACAGGACTGTGTGACTGAGTCCTCCAGCAATGTGCATACTATTACAAACAGTTCAAGTAACAAACTAGAAACCAGATCTTTTACTTTTAAAAACTCTGGTCCATAACATTGATTGTTGTGATGATGATCACATCAACAATGATCACATTGGTTTACAGTAAAAGACCAAAGCTTGAAGCATTTGATTGGATGAAACTTTTGGTGAAAACAAGCACAGATACCTTTTTTCCACCGTTCTGAAACTGGTACCCAATATGGAACCAGTTCCATGCATTTTCACCAAAAATACACTGGTGCTGAAGCCACAAACATGACACCAGCTCAGCACCACAACATTTCTGGGAGCAAATTTGGAACCCCTATAGACGACACAAAGCTAAGAACCTGCTGTTCTGCTGTGGTGATAATTTGTGTTTTATGTATAATCGGGCCTATGTCACCCAAACACAGCAGGAAAATTTGGTGTTAATCCAGACATCTTAAAGAAGCAGGAATCATGACGGTGAAGTTCAGACTGAGCAGAGGAAAAGGAAACTGTGAGTGCAGACGCTGTCGGGTGGGTTGTTGTCGTCCTTGTGAGAGGAGCTGCTGGATTCAGCGGGAAACATGTCACATTCCTGCAGTCCGACTGCAGCTGTTGGGAGAAAGTGGAGAACGTAACACAGATACAGGGCGTCAGCTGTTCGCTGTGAAAAGCTCTTCACGTCCAGCGTGTATGAAATCCTACCTCTACAACCACTGTACACTTTATTAATAGGTCACTTACTCTCAGTGTGCTCCGGACTTGACCATCCAACGCGATTTCATTCAGTCTGCCAGCGTCTGTGCGAGAAACTCGTCTCGCTTTACACGCCGGGTCTATTTTTACAGAACGCAGCTTATCGTAATTCACAGTCTCTCATTACACTCATCTGATCACACCATAACACAGCACATCGTATAATATCCCAGCATCACTTCAGTTTATACACCACCAAATCACAACAGTCACCTCACGTTCACTATCGTCTAACTCTGTCATCACGTCATACAGCCGGCTGGATCATCAGAGCGTTCAGAATGGCAGTCCGTTCCTTCATGTTTTTACATCACAGCCAGTGGGACTGGGTTTCAGTTGGAAGGATGTTTCATGTCTGCACATCTTATGACTCTGAGAGCTTCAAACTGAGTCCCAACCAAACTCTAATTAAACCTGAGCTCTGATCTTGTTTTACATACACCCTCCTCGCTGAATGAGAAGTGTTACCAGAGAAAGCGTAAAATGATTCAGAAATAAATCAAACTGAGTGAAACGAGGCCCAGACTAAACCTGCAGCCTCCAACCGAGCTGTGGAGTTTTACACACTTTAAACCTGGATAATCTTTGTGTGAGCGGACATGAATCAACAGACCGGCTGATAAAGAGTCTGCTCATGTAGATGAAAAATGCTTGACAAGAATAATATCCAGGAAAATGAATCAGTAGGTTAAACTTAGTGAGTGCAAACTGCTGTGAGACTGTGTTGGTTCATATAATGTCACGTATCTAATGGTAACATCACCCACTGCAAAAGGCTGTCAGCTCAGTGGCCTGCATAAAGCACGAGTTAGACCTGGAAACCAAAACGTGTCAGCACTGACTCAAAGACCTGATCAAGTTATACTTTATTAAAACAGAAAAGCAGCTCCTACGACTCACTCACTACCGCGGGTCGTCCTGACCCCCACACAGGAAGTCTCTGTCCAGGCCAACCTAAAAGGTACTGAAATTAGCTGCCCTTAAAAAATGTTCATCAGTTCATCAAACATCAGCTCCATGAACGCATGACAGGGATGAGAAGGAAAAAGGGATGTGTTGAGGGTGTAAGGGGGCCGTGGGACATCAGTATTTTCTTATTACTGAGCGATTATCTCCATGCCATCGGCTGGAAGGACCACCAGGCTGCAGCACATGAAAAATGAACTCATTCCACAGTTTGTGCATTCATCCGCGTCATTAACTGAATTCTGTTCTGGACCGTTCTGCCCCAATTTAACCCCTGACTTGAAGGTATGAAAACCACCTGAAACCACAGAGACCACAGCTGCTCCAGAAACATTATGCTGGCACATCACACTGTGTTGAACATATGCTAAAAGTGTGTGTGTGTGTGCATCCAACAGCAGGTATCCTCAAAGTCTGCAGTGAAGTGTTGTATTTTTCATTCATTGGAAAAGTGCAGAAGATGAATCCATCAAAGGTCAAAGGTTAGTGCCACAGTAACACACCAGCTACTGTTACCATTTAATGCAATGTGGCGTCCAAAGTGTGGATCCAGCCCGCTCAAAACTCTCCCATTTTTCTATCATCATGACTGAAGATTTATGACCTAAAACTAACCTGAGTGAAAGAAGACGAAAACGATGCAAACACACAAGTAACACCAAAGAAGGTGGAACAATAACAATAACAATAATAATAATGATGATAATAATAATAACAACAACAATAATAATAATAATAATGATGATAATAATAATTATAATAATAATAACAACAACAATAATTATAATAATAATAACAACAACAATAATAATAATAATAATGATAATAATAATAATAATAATAATAATAATAATAATAATAACAATAATAATAATAATAATAATATAATAGACTTCGAGAATAGAGGACGGTTGTCTCTGAATGGTTGTCTGTCTCTCTTTGTTGGCCCTGCGACAGACTGGCGACCTGTCCAGGTGTACCCTGCCTCTCGCCCTATGGCAGCTGGCATAGGCTCCAGCCCCCACCCGCGACCCTGAATAGGATAAGCGGGAGAAAATGGATGGATGGACGGTTGTCTCTAACAGATGGAATGAAATGGTCACCGCCCCTCTAAGCTCAGAGGCTGAACTCACTGTTTAAAGCTAGAAAAGCTTCACTTCATGAACCTGAACATGAGTCAACACGTGAGTTGGGCTGATAAAAAGTCACGTTGATGTGAATGAAAAGAGGCACAAACCCATGTCCAGAAACAGGACTTCCTGCGATGTCACACTGACTGAGCTGTGATTGGAGCTGAAACACTGACAGAAACACGGTGTGTATGTTTATCTGTCCTAAAGAGACAGCCAGACTCAGGGCAGTGTTTGAATAGGACAATGTTTTTATTCTATTTACTCAGACACAGCACCGGACTAAAACCATGAGCTTCTCTTTTTTAAGATGATCTTCAATGAGTCGTATTTTATCAATAGAACACAAGCTGTAACAAATCAAAGGAATAACCGTCAGAAGTTTCTCTAATTTACAGTTTCAATTCTTTTATCACTTCGTCTCTCTGCACCGAACGCATGCACTTTGTAACGGCTTTAGAAAAATATCATGTGGAACGTTAACTGAACATACGACACTACAAATTTTCATGGAAATCATTGAAAAAATAAGAAATTACACCGAAGAACAATTACAACACATGTGCACTACTAACAGTTAGAATAAGAAGAAGATCCTCAAAAATATGTTTATCTTTTGCCCGTTGGCCCGCCCCCTGCACCCCTAAATACAAAGCATAGGCTGGCCTTACAAAACCAACAAAAATCTAAAAGAAGTCGGTTGCATATGTCACATTATACTGAAGCAGAGATGATGAGGGGAGTCATAAAGGGGCTGCTAGCAGGGCTGGCTGTGTGGATCTTCACTCCCAAAGAGTGAAACAGTGACTTTTATCATCTTAGAAAACAAAGAAATCGGCTTTCAGTCAATTTGAAGAAGAAACTCTACAGCTGAGAGACGGCGTCAAACCTTTCTGAATAAGAACCTGACTCCAGCTGCTCTTCAACATTCGAGTGATGAATGAAAACAAAAGTCCAAACAGATATACAGACGGGATCTGCTGTGCTCTGATCTCTGGACATTTTTTAATCCATACTCGGTGTAGAAACGTCCATGAAAAATCCAGCATGTCGGCACATCCTGAAAATCCCACCGGAGAGTGAATGTTTTCCCCCGAAGACGGACGAGAGGTTTCAGCTTGTTTGGTAAGAAAAGGAACGTCGTCTTTGTATCAAAATGGAAACAAACGGATCGTCTGTGATCACTTCCGCGGAGATGAGACTTTAAGACTCGGGTTCGACTTGTACGGCAAGTCCTGATGGGTCACACATTTTCATACCAAAAACTACAAGCAGAGATTCAGCATTCATCAGGGCTCCATCAAACTCTGATTTTAGCGTCAAACAGCACTCTGAAGTCTAAGCACTGATTAATGAAACACAATCTGGACAAACCCTTTAAACCACACATGGAGCCCTGAAGTCACAAGGCTTTTTGGATAAGATAAGAACTTATGCATGAAATTACATTGATAGAAACAGACAGATAAAAATATTTGGAGGGCTCTGAAATATTCCAGAAGACAGGAGATCTTTTCTTATTAACAGAGTAAAGTTCATTTTTATTAGTTATTTTGTGAAATAAACTTAATCCAACCTGATCTCACAGAAATACGTGAAAACATCACAACTTTTTCAAACCTTCATCATGTTATAATTGTGTCGACAGCACGTGTAAGCTTTGATCAAAGTCTGTACATAAAAGTAAGATGTCTCCCGTTGGTTAGTGGACTCACACTTTGAAGCCTCAATGTTAGCATTTTAGCCACCACCATGTTATTTTTTGTGACCATATTTGGACGAGAGGGTGGAGCTCTAAGTTATCAGACTTCTTGGACGGTCTGTTAGTCCAATTAACCGCACAGCAGCCATATTATTGGTCAGATAATTGCATTAAAAATGCTCCAAAAGGCTCCAACATGGTCCAGAGGTCCAGTTCAGGGACTCCAATTAGCTGAGGTGAAGCCTAGCAGGCAGCTACCAGCTACAGCCGCCTGTGTCACCATCCATCTGTCAGTCAAAGGAGAGGCCACGCCCCTAATAATGCAAGCTTTAAGCCTTAATCCAATTTAAACAGGTGAGTTATAAACAGGTGTTATGAAGGAGGAAATGAGCTACAGAGACCAAAGAGTTTTTGTATCAGGCTGTAAACATGTTTGTTTCTGCTGTAAAGTTTTAACATGGGAGTCTGACTCACTGCTGGAGCCTCTGGTGGACGTTAGAGGAACTGCAGCTTTTAGTGCTTCAGATTTCAGGCTCGGAGGCTGATGAATTTCACCCAGCAGACTGAGGTTTGACTCCACTGTGGGACTGTTGGTTAGGTTCAGGCAACAAATCTACTTGGCTGAGTTGAGTAAAAGTTGATCATTTTACATGTTTCTGTGAGACCAGGATGTGAAAACGACACGTTAAAATCTTTAAATAAAAAGCAGCCAACAGCAAAAATGAAGACACCTGATTCTTTTGTGGGTAACTGGTAGTTTGACACTGGGACACTTTATCTTTGAAAATGATTATCATACTTTTATATGTTTAAATTGTGGTACCAGCTGTCAGCACAGTGCCAGTAATGTAAATCTCTGTCCCATCACGTTTTCTAAAATGAAATGACCCAGACACATGGCTGAACCCTGCTTCAAAGAACAGCGAGAAACAAAACATCAGGCAACATGTGCATTAAATCAACCCGCAAGCAAGACGACACACATCAATGCCAGGTCCAGTGCAACAACAAAAAGATTTCTCTTATCACAAATTGACATCAACATTTGCACAATGGCGGTTTGGTGTTTCTGTACAGCAGAGAGGAAGGCAGTCAGCTCTGACAGAAAGGTCAGCTAGAAAACTGTTATTTACAGAGAAAAGACCGGAACCTGAACCGCTCGTACCGTCAGCCAGGTGAGCGTCCACGCACTCACGCACACACAGATACTGAGCATGCTCACTGTTTTCCTCGTCCTCTTCTTCTTTTCCATCACAGCTGCAAATACAAATACTTTGAAATCTATTTAGGAAAAAAAGCTCTTTTTAGAAATCTTACGTCAGCCTCGCAGTCTGCAGCTAATGGTCACATTTGACCTCACCGCGCCTTTGGGTACTTTGTGCTGTGGTCACATGTTCAGGGCTGTAGCGAGCACATCAGAAACCACTGGAGTCAGGTAAATGGAAATATAGCATTATTTAAAAAAGTAAATAAATGAATGAAAAAATAATTAAAAATATCACAAACAAATCCATGAAATGAAATTAAAGTTAAAAGAACAGATCATTTCACCATTGTAGACTTTATACCTCAAGATAATCTTTTTTCACCATATTTACAAAATTCCCAGTGACTGCCATTGAAAAAAAAATTATGATGAATGGAAGAAAATAACAAAATAATAATAACAATAACAACAACAACAATAATAATAATAATAATAATAATTAAGATGCAAGATGAAAAAATAAATTTGATTGTGAATACTTCCCAAAAAACTCATAAAGCACAACCTTGGTGTTGTCAGGGGTCTCTACAGCTCTGCACACAAAGTGTAAAGACTGAATTTAAATGTTTTTTGTTTGAAATATTTTGCTGTTCAGTGCAGACTGTAAAGATCTGCTGCTGGATTAAAGGGAAGAAAACTCTTCTTTAGTTTACCACGTGGACGGTGTAGGAGCTAAACAGCTGTCTCACATAACTCCACCACTTCAGTCATCCACGATGGCACAAACGTTCAACGTAACTCAGTGGATACTTGACAGTCTTCAGCAACATTACAGCCTCCATCAAGGATGAAGGGGAACATAATTTAATTTATATATATATATACAAATAAAAGAGACTTAGAAGTCTGCCAACTGAACGGTGAGTTCCTGCCTTCAAATTATTCTCAGAACATTTTCTGGTTTTCTGTGAGTGGAACCGGTTCAAGGCTGTGGTGCAAAGTGTGATGATATATCAGGAATAACTAGCTTAGCACAAAGACCACAAGCCCAGGTAAGTGAATTCAAATGTTTGGAGATAAATACGTCAAATCTGACGTCAAATCTTGGCACCTCTTAGCCTAAACTAAAAGATAAAAATGTAGACGACTTTCAACACATTCATGTTTTATATATTTTCCACTTCATCTTTCATAAGAAGTTCAGTAGAGCTAATCTGACAGCAATGCAAAGTTTAAAGCTGGATAAAACCTCAACTCTTGTTAGCTCAGGCTTAGCTTCCGGTCCTGAACTCCAGCTCCAGCCAGCCAAACCCAGTTAAATGGACTGGTAACTGACTGAGAAGATACAACATTTAATTTGGACAGATGTGAACAGCTGACCCCTGCTGCCAGTCTTTGTGCTAAACGTATCTCAAAACAATCCAATTCTCATCACTCTGACTCAGATCTCGACTAAACCGGCATTCAGAATAAAGACATCTCTCTTTGTGTTTCTAAACAAGTTCAAACAGGTACAGGACAGGAAAAACAGCAACAGTGATGACTTCCTCTCAGAGATCCATTCTCAGTCAGGCTGCTACCATTTTAACTTCTCCTTTGACTGATGGAGTGAAAATCCTCCCAGAAGAAAACAAAAAACAGAAATAACCGCAGTCCAAGGCGGAGTTAGTTTCAGTGTGTACCAGTGGACCTGTTCCTCCATGACAGGTCTGAAGTATTTTAGATAACCCATTGCTTCCACCGTGGACACATGATGCAGCTACCAACCCCTGCTCTGAGTCTATTGTGGTTCGGTCTGTAGACCGTCGACCCCCTGTCGTCCTCAAGCGCAGTGGGTGGCAGTTTGGGAGGGTCTCGGTGGGGCCTAGAGTGCGGACACCCGGACGATGTTGGCCTGGGAGTAGTCGGTGGAGCTGGTTGATTCGTCGCCTTCGGGGGTGGTGCCGGGCGGCGTGGGCATGCTGATGATGGCGGAGGTGATGTAGGGCTGGTCACAGTTTAGAGGAACCGTCTCATCAAATTTGGCGTTGAGATTGGATCGACTGGAACGACTAGAGGGAGACAGAGGAGAGACAGATAAGAAGAGGTGAAGGGGGGGCAGTTCTTTGTTATTCATGCATGTATTCAGACCAGTACTCTTTAGTCCAGTTCAAAAGGACTCTGGTTTCAGCCTTCCCTGTGTGATTCCATGATCCGGTCTAAGCACAGTATTCACAACTCAGGTTCAGGCATAAAACAGCAGGAGTGAAACACTGGGACTCAACAAAAACCAGCACCTGAAGTGAAGATTTTGGTTTAAACGTTGGTTTCAGGTATAGTTATCATTTGTAGGATTTGTTAGTCGTTGTCGTGTAAGATCTGAGTTGAGCGAACAGTGGACTTTCAGAGGTGATGTTACTGATACAGGCAGACACAGGATATAACAGAGATGACCCGGTTTCCCAGCTGTCCATGTTTAGGAGTCGTTCCCAGACCTCCCACAGCCTCCCACAGCTGGACATATTCTGGATTCCTGCTCTCTGACTCTGCATGGGAGTACACTGTCACATGATCTCTGGAGCCATGTGTTTACATACAGTCTGTGTGTGGCACTCATACTGTTAGTGTTCATGCTTCTTCTTGTGTATTTATATAATTTATAGGTAAAGCCAGGCTAAAGCATGATGTCTCCTGTCCAGCTCTTCTATAAAAGGACTTTTTTTATAATCTCATGTTTTAGTCATTCAGATTAACTGTACATCCTGTATACAACTACTGAGTTTTAGAGAAGTGTTTTGGAAAGAAAAGTCAGTATTTGCTTTAAATACCTGGATGTTTTCTGAAATTATGTGTCAATAATCATTCAGAAAAGACTTCAGGAATCATTTAAAGGTAAATTAAATCTGAGGGCTGATTCTTTATACTATCTCACCACTGATTATTGACAACAAACCAGGAACATCCTTCTACCTCCACAGGAAGCTCAGTAACATGGACAGTTAAGCCTTCTTAAAGAATATTAGTACCTCCTCTGCAACCTTTAGTATACCTGTAAGTACTTCTGGGACCTACTCAGGGACCTTTGAAACCTCCTCAGTACATCTACAGCTATAAGAAGGACCTTTGGTGTGGAAGAGCAAAATTTCTCTATAGATCATCTGAACCTACTTCCAGAACCTCTTAGAGTCTGCTCTACATTATCTAACACCTCTGTTAAGGATAGCTGAAATCTCTTTATTGATAGCCCTAAAATGTCCTCATTCCTGCAATCTCTTCCAGCAACACCAAAACATCCACAACAACCTCAGCCTCTGGTACTAAAAAGGTTTTGGAATTCTGAAACCTGCACAGGGACCTCTTCAAGATCTCTAAAACTGTCATACTTAACTCTAAAATGTCCTCACAGACCTTTTGGTACATCTAACAGGACCAAAAAAAAAAAAGAAAATTGAAAGCTATTTCCATACATCTAAAACCTCCTCTAGGGTGTCTCTTTTTTCTTTAAAGGACTCCTGGAACCTCTCTAAGAAACCCTAGACCTGCTAAACATTCTCTAATACCTCTGGTAAGGATAGGAACAATCTCTGAAAACCTCTTAATGATTGATTGATTAATATCACTAAAATGTCCCCAACTGTCCTCCTGCAGTATTCTCAAACATCAAAACTTCCATCACAACCTAAAACTCTAACAGAAGAGAAAGGTTTGGATTTCTGAAACCTGCTCAGGGGCTCTTCAAGACCTCCTTCATAATGAAATCCAACTCTAAAATGTCCTTCAGGACCTTTGGTATCCCTATAAGGGGCAAATCCTCTTGAAAGGGTTGCTCTCCTGTGGTGGCGGTCTCCTTTCGTGTTGGCTCTCTGTGGTATTGTATCACTTCCTGTTCCTGTTGCAACGCACAGTGGTGCTTGCTGTCTAGCTTGTGTAGCTTGATTAACTAACTACTAACTTTTACATAGTGACTTATTTTCATAGTGTAACCTGCACGTGCTTTATTAATAGCACACTTTCTGCTGAATCACCTGCAAATTTATATTCATATCATTCACTCATTGTGTCTTTAGGGATTCGCTATCTTAGCGTAGCTTTTAGCGTAGCTTTTAGCTTAGCTTGTAGCGGAATCACTGTCAGCATGGCTTCTCCTGTCTCACCTCTTTCCTGCTCTGTGTCAAATGTTTAGCTATTCCTCGGCCTCCTTTATTAATAATGATACTTGTAATAAATGTAACCAATTTGTAGCTTTGGAGGCCAGGCTCCATGAATTGAAGACTCGACTCCGCACCATTGAAAATCCTGTAGCTGGCCAGGCCCCAAGCAGGCGGGGAATCAGACCGGCTGGGAGACGGTGAGGAGGAAGAGTAGTCTGAAACAAAAGCCCCCGGTACACCACCAACCCATTCACCTTTCAAATCGATTTTCCCCACTCAGCGACACACCCGCTGAGGAAAAAACTCTGGTTATTGGCGACTCTATTCTCAGAAACGTGAAGCTAGAGACTCCAGCGACCATAGTCGATTGCATTCCAGGGGCCAGAGCAGGCGACATTGAAGGAAATTTAAAACTGCTGGCTAAGGATAAACGTAGATTTGGTAAGATTGTAATTCACGTTGGCAGTAATGACACCCGGTTATGCCAATCGGAGGTCACTAAAATTAATATTGAGTTGGTGTGTAATTTTGCCAAAACAATGTCGGACTCTGTAGTTTTCTCTGGTCCCCTCCCTAATCGGACCAGGAGTGACATGTTTAGCTGCATGTTCTCTCTGAATTGCTGGCTGTCTGAGTGGTGTC
>VUQI01059487.1:0-23125 GCA_015106735.1 Paratilapia polleni
ATCAGAAATATACAAAAAAAAAAAAAAAAAAATATATATATATATATATATATATATATATTCTATAGGAAAACGGTATTTCTTTCATGAACAGAAATGGACTCGGTCATTTCAAATATTAAGTTGGTATCTTTTAATTGCTGAAAACTTTACACGAGAATAAATGACAGTTTTGTTTTTGTTTTTCTATATTTACACTGTAATACATCCAAAATGACTTATGTTTCAAACATACACACAAACACACGATTACTTGCATTTACCAAGTTACTGCTCAACAAACCACTACTGTCCATCATCAATACCAAGAACCAGTTTGCGTTACTCAAACAGAACGAAGATGAAAACGGAAAGTTTAAATGACATATGAAAGTCTGGGAATAAAAAAATATTCATTCTATCTTATGGTGGTAGAAAATTATGCAGTTGCTCAAGTACAAAAAGTTTACCAAGAATATTAAAATATTGAACAGGAAGAGAATATAGCCAGCTATCTCTCATTTTTGCTTGAGGAAATGGTAGGAATACAAAACCACAGATATTTGAGCATTAAGCACGCAGGGATCACAGCTTTACTCATTAAGCACCGTGTAAAATGAATCCTTTTTAGTGTCTGTGGAACTATGGCAGAGGTGACTTTCTATAAGATGTAAATACTTCATTAACTTCACCCAAATATCTCATCAGAGCTGTTAGTGCTTAACTGAGCTCTAACAGCACAGATTATCTCAAGCTGTCCAGGTCTTTGATTGTAATTTAAATTGTTTTTTTGTTTTGTTTTTTAAATGGGACTTTTATAGATATGACAGCTAAAAAATATGTTAAAAGATTTGACACCTGACTTGACCCTCCCAGAAAAGAAGAGAAAAGTGTCTTAAAGTCTAATAACCTAACTCACTGTGGGATTTAACAGCATGCCACATCTGCCAATGATTAGTAGAGTCAGTCATTTTAAATCCTGGATGCAAAGCTTTGCTAGTTTTCACCCTATCCATGTAATTTGTGATTCCTCTGGACCTTGGACAGCAGCTGAGTGCAATTAACTGCAACTGATGAGGCCACAGCAAAGACCATTCCCCAGGGAAAGACGCACCACTTTAAAACTGGCCACGAGGGGGCACTAATTTTTATGAGCAAATCCAAAAATGCGTGAAGTCATTTTTGCAATTAAAGAAAACCAGTTCTAGTTGTAGAGTCAAATGAACGAAGTGTGGTTTATTTGTGTATGTTTTTAGCTTTATTTATACCCCATATTAACTTTTTTCTTAAGAAGAAACAGAGAGCTGTGTGTCTTCTGAGGCCTGGGAACATCTTTGCTGCGCTCTAAAGCAGAATACATGAACCATAACTGCGACCACATAGGAAGGATGAGCTCAACACAACTTGACCTTCAACCTTAACATGCAGGTTTTTTTTCCCTCCCCCACTTCCTAGCACTGTAACTTGCGAATGCTACGTGAAATCCTCTTAAACTCGCGCTGTCCCTTCGGCCAGCGCTTCAGCGAGGTGATGACCAGATGGCCGTCCATCTTCTGGCCCATGACCAGGTAGGGGGCGTTGATGTCGTGCATCTCCTCGCAGATGCACTGCAGCCCGTCCTTCAGCCACAGCGCCGTCTTCCGCAGGTCGCGCTCCGTCACGCCGTTAGTCATGTAGATGGTCTTGCTCTTTGTCTCCGGCACTATTTTGGTATCACCGTTGATGTAGGAGATCTCCTTCACTTTGATTTTCAGAGCTTAGCGCATTCAAGACAGAGAAAGAGAGAAATGAAGAATTGCATAACTTTAGAAAATGCTGACAAGTCTTTATGAAAGACATCTGGGATGCTTAAGGCCTGTGTGCTGTGATGCTGAAATCCATGCGGGGTGTGTGTGTGTGTGTGTGTGTGTGTGTTAAAAATGAGGAGGGATGTCTACATGAAGCACATTGATAACGGATTCTTCTCTTTATGCTGCCTTAACTTTTTGAAACCCACCTTGATGACCTCTCAGGGCCCCTAGCTGTGCTTGACCTTCAGGACTAACGCTCTAATGAATGAAGTAGGCTGACTTACCGAAGTCATTTTTACACAAGTTCTCAACAATTTCGTTGTCATTTTCCTCTGTTTCCTTGCAAGCATCGCACACCCTGGGCACTGAAACAGAAATTAAATGAGGCAAATATTTCATAATATGCCTTAATTCAACACAAAATAGTGTAAAAAACAAAAACAAAAACAAAACAAAACATCCACACTATGACACAGGCAGATTTAGCCATATGAGTTGATATACTGATTAGGAAAATCATGCTTTTATTTTTAAAGCTGCAAATACGTGTTGATTTTCAGCCTGTGTGCCACAAAGTGAATTTGGGATTTTTGCAGAATATTTGGTAACTTTGCCTCTACCCCATTACCCGCTTTGGTGACTGCCGCAAAGTTGTCCATGCTTGCAGGCGGTATGCACAGGTCATTGTCGAGTGGGAAGCGCTCGCATTCCAACATCTTTGGCCACGGAAAGCCAAACGCGGACATCACGGGCCCGCAGCCGCGCTTGACATCTTCACAGAGAGACCTGCACGGCTGTATGGGCTCGTCCAAATCGTCCAGACAGACTGGAGCGAAAAGAGAGCAGAGGAACTTTCTTGTGTCCGGGTGACACTGTTTCTGAACCAGCGGGATCCAAGACGATGCTTGCTGCAGAACTTCGTTCATTGTTTCATGTCCGAGCAGGTTCGGGAGGCGCATCTCCGTGTACTCTATATCGTGGCAAAGTAGGAGATTTGCAGGGATTGCCTTGCAGTTGTTCTTTTTGTAGAATAGTTCATGCTGGCCAAAGTTATACAGTCCGTGGATGGCTTCCAGGTAGGCCATTGTTATCACCCACAACACCGCCACAGTCGGAACAAAGCCTCCCATGCTGTGTGTGCGTAAAGTTTTGTAAAATGCGCTTATTTAGGCTTTCTTGAGCATCAGTGGATGGGGCGACTGTCAGTGGCAGGCTCCCACTGTAACAAGAGGTTTTCTTCCAGGGATGTCTGGGAGGAGTCTGTATAATTTGCGCAAAGACTTCTTCTTCATTCAGAACATTTGGTTTCCTCCTATCAGGTGAAACTTGCGGACAAATTTGTCTTCTCAGTCAAAGAAACCCCCACATTCTTACTTGTTGCTCCTTTGGGACCGAGAGGCATTTTTGATTTCTAATTATGGCTCGTAGTATTTTATCACCAGTCGTTTTCTTGACAGTTTCCCTCCCCAGTTAATCTCCTGCTCTCCATGGAAATTAAAACAAATGTGTCTGACAGGTTTCCCTCATTACGCCCAAATCAACAGACATATATCCTGAGTGATCCCCGTTTTTAGACCCGCGCTGTAAATAGTTTGGAAATGTCAGTAGGGGCATTTAACTCAGTTCATTGGAGCGTTAATTTTCCATCATTAGGGGTGGTGAAATCCTCTGGGCAGGTCTGCAGGTTCATACCACATGGTGAAATATTGTTTGCCATGGTGTGAGAAGCAGACCTCCACAAAGCACACCCAGGGGTGAAACCAAATCTGCCTCCTCCGGCACTGCAGCTCTGGCTCCTGTCCACTCTCAGACCCCCATGAGCTACAGTCATGTCTGCAGACAGCAGTGTGGTTCTTCTCAGGCTTGAACTTCCTCTTCCTTCCTTGAAAGAAGTTGAAATGAATTAGCACTTCACCTTTGGGTCAGTTCACCAAAATTACACAAACATATTCTCCATTTTAGGCTACTCCCTGTGGATTCCTGATATGCACATGTTTTTGGTTTTTACTTACACAGATTTGGATATCTCCTGTTGAGATGCCTGCTGCCACTCTAGTAAATGGAGCTGAATTAAACTGGGTCTGAGATCCCAACAGCGACTTGGCTTTTGTTTCCAGTGGCAAAGAACTGATGAGCATTAATCTAATCTAAAGTGCCACACACTGATTCCTGTATTGTCAGCGCTCTTTTCTCTCCCCCCCCCCACCCTTGTTTTAAGTAATAGGAAAAAGGTATTTGAATTGAAAACACAGTTGTAGTTTATTTGCTCTGAATTAAACCTGTCATTGAAGTTTATAGGTCTATGAGTGCCAGTTTTCTTTTCTTTTTTTCCCCTCAGAACTGAACAAAAAGGTCCCACTTCACTGTTTTTCTTTCCATAAGAAAACAAGACAGAACCAATAAATGATTTGGTGAATGAGGCATGTTTAAATACGCATTTAAACATGATAATTTTCTTCATAAAATATATAGAACAAAAAAACAAACAAACAAAAAAACAAAAACCCAAAACAAATAATTTTGATTTGTAATGTTGTATTTCCAAATACAAAATTAAAGGAGTAATCTAACGATTTATATTTTTCTTATTGGGAATTCTTCCCCCTGGAAGACCAAAACCCAGCTGAAATGACCCCACTTGTAAGTATTGCTTGTTTGTAGCTCATGTCACTGAGCCAAAGAGATCTGTTGTTGTACAGAACTAAGAACTGACAAAGTGAGCAAAAAGGACTTCCAAATCTATCACAATTAACAGCATAAGGATCGGAGACTTGTTTTTTGGTCAGTTTCAAACATGCAACTTCTTTTCATGGGATGACTCTTTTCTTCTTATTTCCTTTACTTCAAACTGTGTTAACTGAATTTGGGTTTCTATAGAAACACTTAAACAGCTGTTAGAGCCTTCCATTAACCTGCAACTGGACTCCCCTTAGGCAAATTGTACTGTGGCGTGCTAACCAACCTAGACCATTAAACGAGATCAGATTTAAGCAAGCTCGTGATGCACTTTTGGCCCTCATATGCAAACTGTTGTAGGACATATACTAAGGCATTGCATATGTAAAATAAATAGTCAGAGGAATGCATCCTGAATGTTTCATCTCAGCTTTTGAAGTTACAAGAACCAAGGTCTATAAATGATTAATTAGATCCGGAGGGGGTGGCTGACTGGATCAAGACTAACCATATTTAAGGTTTTACCTCTCCGAATGCTAAGCCTCTATTACAAATGCAGTCTCTCAGACATTTAAAGTGGGAGGCTCAGCATAGAGGTGAGCCGATTGTCACCCCAGCAGGTTCTCATTACAACTCTGTGAAAAAACGAGATGCAGCTTGTCATCCCATCTATAGCCCGGTATCCCCTCTGCTTTTACTCTTTTTACTTAACAACCCTTTTCTTTCATTTTTTTTTTCATAAAGAGTCAAAGGCTTAACTACTGTCAAATACAATCACAGACTGGGGTGAAGTTCAAAAGAAAGCCAGACCCCGGGGGAAATGTTTTGAGACATCAATTTATTGAATGTTCATAAGACTCCTCTTAGTGTGAGGAGCATCAGTAGACTATAATGTAAATCCAGACCTTTTTTTTGTTTTTGTTTGTTTGATGTTTTTTGTTTTTTTTGTTTTGTTTTTTGGAAAAGTTTTGTTTTACCATTTCCACGCAGACAGGCTGCCCAGCCTCATACCTTAGATTTCACTAAATGAAAGGATAGGTCTGGTAATAATTTATATATTTTTGATTGTCTACAAATCTCATTAAAAAGCTATAAACAACAACAAATTGATCCAAGAATGATCTGTGCAGCCAAGGGCAAATAAAGCTGTGCCACTGACATCCATTAGTGTCTGTCTGAAACTAGAAACACATGAATGAGCCAGAGTCCTGCACCAGGTGACATGTTTTTCATTATAATGAAGAGGGGCTCCATGGTATATTTCAAGTCTTCCTCACATATCCTGCTGAAGCAAATACTCACTGATACACCAAATGTGTTTCAATTTGTGGAATAAAATAGTCTCAGACAAAAAGGTAACACACACACACACAATATATATATATATATATATATATATATATATATACACACACATCAATCATGTGAAACCTCTTGAACATGAATAACTGCAAGTTTTGAGTGCTGGACACACAGTTGGAGTCAAATTCTTTACATACTTTTACAAAGACAGTTTTAGTTGGTGTTAACTTACCTGTTAAACTAAAAAGTATATTTAGTCCACTATTAAAAAAAAAAAAAAAGATCCACGAGCCTTCACTGTTGGGACCGATAGCCTTTATCTATCTTCAGTGGCACCCAACCGAGAATCAACTACACAGCTCTGAACATTGTCTTGAAATGCACTAATGAGCTTGTTAACTTGAATCACTCCTTTTCTACACTGACATTTGGGAAGGAATTTGTCCCATCCAAGAGGAATTAATCTCATTAGAGCCCCTTGAGTTATATAGATTGTGCCTGGTTGGTGTAATTGATGTTCCTATTGTACAGGTCTAATTGACTCAGTATGGGGTTTCAGAGCAGCTGCGGGACACATAGACGACTATAGCAGGCTTTGGCATAACCAGATCCATATTAGAGATACGTGCATTGCACAGAGAAGTCAACAAATGCATAGAGGGTAAGAATATTTGTATATATCTTTGTTACTCGATCATTGTAGGATTATTCAATTCAATTCAATTTTATTTATATAGCGCCAAATCACAACAACAGTCGCCTCAAGGCGCTTTATATATTAGGGTAAGGACCCTACGATATTAGACAGAAAACCCCAACAATCAGACGACCCCCTATGAGCAAGCACAATTAAAGGCAATAATAATTTCACCATTTATGGAAATACATTTACTTTCTTTATTGGAGAATGTCATACTTGATTTT
This sequence comes from Paratilapia polleni, assembly GCA_015106735.1. Classification (NCBI taxonomy): domain Eukaryota; kingdom Metazoa; phylum Chordata; class Actinopteri; order Cichliformes; family Cichlidae; genus Paratilapia; species Paratilapia polleni. The sequence goes on from VUQI01059487.1 coordinate 6,672, forward strand.
ATATGTATCTTACAACAGCACCAGCCAACAGCCATTTAGTTGTTTAGTTAGCTTAGTTCAGCTAATCATAAAAATCTCTTCAAAGGTCCAGAGTCTAAAAGCTAGAGGCTGAGGTTCTTGATTAGGAGTAATATCTTGAAATAACAAAAAAAATAAAAATAAATAAAAAAATCACAAATAACTTGTCATATTTGTTAGCATTCTTATGCAGATTAATTAAACTAGATACAGTGTGCTAATTTGTTAGCTTTGGAGTGAGCCAAGCAAACTGTTTTCTCATTTGCAATCCTGTTGTTTATGCGTTGAACTAACTGCTTGCTGACTGTATATTCATTTTACCTGACAAACATGAACATGATATACTACTACTGACCTCATCAAACTCATGGAAAGAAAGAGAATAAGTTCAGTTCCCAGAATATTTAACTACTGCTCTAATGACCTGTAAGGACTAGCATACAGCCATGTAATTAGTACTACTGGCGTGTGAAGTAATAACAAACAATATGAATAAAACCAACTAGATTTGTGTTATGCAACCAAAAGCAGGCTCAGTTTGTTTTAACTTAAATTTAAGAGTGCTCCACAGTTCTCTTATGTTAGGATCTTAGCTGGAAATACAGCTAAATAAATAAATTATCATTGGTGAAAAATAATACAGTTAGCTGATGTAATACACGCTACCACTCAGTCACTCAAGTTTTGTCACACAGAAAATGTTTTTTCATGAAAACCTGCCGTTTATCCATCAAATGAGTTGCAAAGACAGTAGAAAACAGTGAAGAAACTGGGTTAAAGTTTAGAAATTATTTATTACATTTTTATTAAAAATAACGATTTTGACCTTGAAAGTTTTTTTCATTAAAGAAACATCTGTTTGCAGACTTTTGGTGTTCTAGCTTCCTCAAGTGCCTCCGATAACAATAATATTGTACTAGTTGATTAGGCACAAGCTTCTTCTGAAACTGACGCCTCTAAACAGTTCCTGTCATTGTGCTGTTATAGCAGGAAATTGCCTCCAATCAAGTGGTGACCACAGGGTATGGAATGGTGTTGTTCAACATCTTTTTTATGTATTTATTTATTTATTTTATGTATGTATTTATTATTTTTAAACCCATCACCACTTTACACTACCAGCACCCCCAAACCATCACATTTGTCCACCGTGCATGACAGAAGGAGCCAAGCACTGTTCACTGAGCACCTGATCATTTGTTCTACGTCTCACAAATGGTCTTTGCTATTGTACTGTACGAAACCTAGTTATTAATAATTTCCAGCATGGAATAGCCTTTCTTCTTAGCACTCTGATTTTAAGAAAAAAACTTTTTTTTTTAAGACTAAAATCAAACCCACAAAGGCTGATGCTCCAAACACTCAACTAGCAAATTTTTTGGTTCTGTTTGCAATCATTTTACTCTGTGCACTTGATAGAGTTGTACTTAATTTGCTGTGACCGGTGTTTTTGAATCTTAACATTCTGAACCTCTAAGTCTCTAAGTCCCTGAACCTCTAACCTCTAAGCCTGAATCTCTAAGCAGCCGCCTGTTGCTTGATAAAAGTGGTTCAGTGAAGAACCTTTTTATGAATTAGTTGGCTATTGAGAGCATTTGAGAGCAAGTGTTGCCTCATGCATATCTCTTTCATTTAATTTAATCTTTTAATCAAATTACATATTCACTTCCTACTTCCTGCCGGCATGTTCTCCAGTACACAAACAAATTAGTAAGCTGGTACAAGTCATGGATCATTTGCCTTTTGACAGTTTGTGTTGTAAAATGTAATCTCACATACATTCATCACAGGACTTTGAGAGAAGAAAAAAAAACACCCCTCTTAATTTTAGTGATGGTGGCAATAGGTTAGCAGCTGACCCACACTGACCTCCAGAATACCAGACATGGGCTCAAGTGTAAATAAAGGTATGGCATTCATTCACAGTTGTGACACAGCAACAAGGACACATTTCTTGTCCTGAGGCACACTGAGTGCCTCTTGAACAGAAACAGATTTTACACAAAGTTCAGCCCAAACTGTGAACTACTTTTGGTCATAGATTCAACCCCCCCCCCCAAATTTAGGCTAGATATTTAAGATTATGTACAGTCATGTGAAAAAGAAAGCACACCCTCTTTTAATTCTAAGGATTTACATGTCAGGACATAAAAAACCATCTGGTCCTTAGCAGGTCATAAAATTAGGTAAATACATCGTCAGATGAACAACAACACAGGACATATTACACTGTGTCATTATTTATTTAACAAAAACTAACTCACAATGCAGAAGCAGTGTGTGAGAAACTAAGTTCAAGTCTAAGTCTTTAATCCTCTGATGCCAGAGGATTAAAGAGGGTAAGTAGCAGCCAGGAGCTGCTAATCAAATACACTTGATTAACTGATCATCAGCAAATGTGAGCACCTCTATAAAAGCAGAAGTTTTGGTAGTTTGCTGGTCTGGAGCGTTCAGGTGTGTGTTAACACAATGCCAAAGAGGAAAGACATCAGCAATGATCTTAGTGAAACAACTGTTGCTGCCCATCAATCTGGGAAGGGTTACAAGACCATTTCCAAACAATTTGAAGACCCTCATTCTATAGTGAGAAAGATTATTCACAAGTGGAAAATATTCTTCCCAGGAGGACTCTACAGGCCTCAGTTGGCATGTTAAATGTTAAAGTTCATAAGAGTACAATTAGAGAAAGACTGAACAAGTATGGCAACAGGACAATGATCCCAAGAACAGCTGCAAATCTACAGCAGAATGGCTGAAAAAGAAAAGAATCAAGGTGTTGCAATGGCCCAGTCAAAGTCCAGACCTCAACTCGATTGAAATGCTGTGGTGGGACCTTAAGCAAATGCCCACAAATCTCAATGAACTGAAGCAACATTGTAAAGTTGACTGGCCCCAAATTCCTCCACAACCATGTGAGAGACTGATAAAGTCATACAGAAAATGATTACTTCAAGTTATTGCTGCTAAATGTGGTTCTACAAGCTTCTGAATCATGGGGTGTACTTAGTTTTTCCACACAATGCTTCTGCATTTTGGTTTAGTGTTTGTTAAATAAATAATGACAGTATATAACATATCATGTGTTGTTTTTCATTTAAATAATTTTAGAACCGGCTAAGGACCAGATGATTTTTTAAAATTTTGTCCTGATGTGTGAAACCTTAGAATTTCTTTTTCATTTGACTGTATTTCAGTAGTTTTAACATACATTATACAGTTAATATTTTGTCAGCCAAACAGAAGTGAAATATGTATGTAAGTAAACCAATATTTTTTATTTAAGTGATCCTCTGTACCTAAAAGCAGCTGCTCAAAACCATGGAACAGGACTTGCTAGTGGCTTTTGCAGTTTCAAGAAAAGGACAAAACCATTACAACAAAACCTTACAAGAAACAGACTGTGAACATCCTCTTTTTTTTTCTTTTTTCTTATGTACTGATAAGTTTTTCTTCTGTCCTGACACCATTAAACAATTTTTTTTTCACTACAAGTAAGACTGATAACTGCATTCAACTTAAGTGACTGTAATTTAGAATAATTTGATCCAGATGCTACTAACCTGCTAAAAACTGCAGACATTTGAGAATAAAGAAATTATACACGTTGAAAATCTGAGTGTGCTGTGGAATAAAAATAAAAAATAATCTACATAAGACCAACACCACATGAAGCAATTTTTGATTGGTTGATGATTTTATTACTGACATGATATTCAAAATGATATTCAAAGTAAATGTTACTTGTTGTTCCTAAAAGGTAAATACGAAGGAAAGACCTCAGCAGAGGTATTTGAAAATAAATGCATGCTTTAACAGCTAAATTGTATAAATATGCAAACGCTATATGGATGGGAAATGCTTCTAAACACATTCCATACAACACATAATGTTGAAGTAGTGCAAAATGTGACAAAGTAATGAAAATTTCAACACATTACACAACACAATGGCATTATGGCACAAACATCAGGATTATCAAATGTAATGGCAGCAACCCTTTAGCACATCAATACACTGTGTGTGCAGTACAGTGCATTGACTGACATTTGGCCTTTATTTTCACCCTCTTTACTGAAAATGTCCTCAGAGGTCAGCAACCAGTCTGTTCTACCACCTTTCCCTTGGTAATTATTCATGGTTACTAGCCTGAAAGTGAGACAAAAATACTACATTTGCTAGCAATATCATCAGGATTATGAACATTCACAATGTCAATGAAACATTTTAAAAGAGCCATTAAGTTAAATACTTTATTGGATTCATGGCCCAAAGGACGGTTACCATCTTAACAACAGTATACAAAATGGCCCCAGTCAAGACAGAGCCAATAGGGTTTTGATAGTATCTTAATCCTGGAGCAATAGTCTACTAAAAATTACCAGTTAAAGATACCTCATATGGGTAGTTACAGATGTCTTTAAAATGCAAATGAGTGTTTGAAAGAGGGTGCAGCGAATAAGAAGGAGCAGATAAACAAACTCACAAGGTAACAGCATACCAGCCACACTGTTTTATTGGCTGCCAACCGAGCTGAGGTCAACTTGTGATCATATCCATATAATGCTGTCTTCTGAGCTACAGACGTGTCAGCCCAGTTAATAAAGTGTAAATGGCTGCATTCTTATAGTGCTCTGATTGAAAGCACAATCTAAGGTTCCAGTTAGGTTCTCACTCACACGCGTACTTCACAGTTACCATACAACGTGGTGGTCAACCTTGTCATTAGTGGACAACTCCATCATACGTTAGGAGCCACAGCCATAAAAAAGTTGGACTGTACGAACCTCATCAGCCTCAAGCTCAATTTCTTTATGTATTTAATAATTTCACTCCTGTTAAAAGATTTTCCATTATATAAAGTCTGGTGTTCTTATTTTACAGTGCGGCAAGTTTACTTTGGAGATAATTTGCAAAAGTAGACATTTTCTCCTCCGTGGACTTAAACCGTAAAATTCCCAACCTTAAGTAGTTCAGTGGACCCACCAGACAGAATCACCAAGCTGTTTATTTTTCCTCAGTACACTCCCAGAAGAGAGCATGTTAGCAATGACTTAAGAGTAGCATGCCTACCTTGTGTGTGTGTGTGTGTGTGTGTGTGTGTGTGTGTGTGTTTCAGTCTAATGGTGTAGATGGAACAAGCCTGAGGCGGTGCATATTAAACCTGCAGAGCCCTGCTGAGACAAGGAGGAAAAGGCCCAGAGTTAGCTGAAACTGGGGAGACACATCGCGGCACACACACTTAAAACTTGCCTCGCATTTACTAAATGATTGCTCCCCTTTAAGGCTGAGGGCTTTTCCAACCTCAAACATCCAGTAAAACAGCCTCCTTCTAAGTGCTTCTGCTCGAATCCTGCAACATTCTGGTTGTTTTCTGTTGTATGTTTTAAAGCATCACCACTGCACCAAAAATGCTACATTACCAGAATATTAGCATGTCTATTTTTCATTGTGGTTCCTAATCAAATATTATCCACATTATTTCTTGACAGTCACGGCTAAATTATGGCAATGGCTTTTAGCGTTCCTGCCAAAACATTTCCTTGGATCTGCCTCATTCTGCCAGTAGTTGCGTATGCCCTATTGGATGACACATCCAGCCTGTGCAAGACTGAAAATAACATTTATTCTAATCTATTCCATGCATAATGTCTACAATTGAAATTGTAAGCCAGAAATGACAAACTTGCTCAGCATCAAGATAGTAATACAGTTTTGATTGCCCCATTTTTGAAGATAAATTTTATTTTCTGTTGCTTCATCCAGGGAGCGGAAAGAGAGATATCCAACTGTTTGGATTGCTGCAAAATTTAGACTTTCCAAATATACAATATTACAGACAAGTTCATGTGTTTCAGCATTCAAGAAATCCCCATTTTTATGGACTGGATACATGTCAAATCTACCAGCCTCAATGGAGGCCAGTTGTATAAGTTTAGTATAAAATCTTGAAACAAAGAGAAATGACGTTAACATTTTATTGAGATTTTAAATCCTGATTTTCTTTGTTGATTTTGAAATATTTTACTTTATTATTATTATTATTATCATTATTATTGTTATTGTTAATCAATTAGCTGACGCAACAAAAGAATTTCTAGAATTAGTAGATAATAAAGCGTACCGTGTCTAAAACTCACAGTTTAACACTACCACATACAAACAATAATGTAGTTTAGGAAGAGGAATTGGTTGCAATTGATTAACATCTGCCAGGTGCAGTGCAGTAAGTCTGTCATGACAAATTAATGATTTTAGCTTTGATTTATTTTTAGTCATTCAAGTGCAATGCTTCTATTACACTTTAGAGGAGATACTTACTGTCTTTATGTTAAGCTAGGCTAATCATTCTCTGACTCTAAGCCCACAGTTCATGCACAGCTGTGAGAGTCGTATCGGTGGAACGGGATTACAGAAGACAGAAAACATGGAGTCCAGATCCACAGAAGCACAGTGGACAGTTCTCTGCTGAACTGAGGAGAACTTTTAAAGCTAGGTCACACTGATTCTGCTTTAGTTTCTTTTTGGTCTGCATTTCATATAAAGTTAACTGATAAATCACAATTATCCATGGAATTACTTTTGAAAGCATTTTTGGATATATGCCTAAAATCTGCACACTATCTAATAGAGATGACTCACATTTGTGAAAAACATATTTTGCAGTGCTGAACTTCATTCTCCGCAACATTTTTATACACTAGACTGTTTTACACTGTCATAGATAAAGTCTGTAACGTGTGATGTATAAATCCTGATTGCTTGATACTTTTTGTACCTATTACATTTTCTTTTTATCTAAGAGCTGCAGACAGTATATCTGTCTGTGTTTTGTGCTGTGTAGTAAAATGAAAAACAGACAGAGTCATATTCGTTGAATATTCCTGTAAACTAAACAGTTTAACTGCACAGATGCATTATGCTTCTACACTCTCCATATTATCCACAAAGTAAAGCGATGAAATGAACTCCACATGGAACATTATGCTTTCTCCTGTACAACCACTTTCTTAGCCCTGGTTACCCCCCTTCCCCCACCTCCCCATATCCACACACACACACACACACACACACACATTTGCATTTTGCATGGCTTTCTTTATATAATGCATTCCCTCACCCCTTACCTGATCCTTAACCATCACAGTGTCTAACCCTAACTTAACCTAAACCTAATTTTAATTTTAACCCTAAGCCAAGCCTTAACCCTTTTGAAGGGGTGTGGAAAAGTAAGGACCAGTCTTAACTTTTCACTTTCCCAAAATGTCCTCATTTCAGTGGTGTAGACCTCAAGCTGGTCCTCACCAGGATATACAAACACACACACTGTTGTGTATCCATGACTTCAGAGGACATTTCCCGGGGACTTACTTAACCTTAACCTTAACTTCTTACCCATCTCTCACCTAAACCTAAACCTAACTTTAAAACATATCTTTACCTTAACATTTAATGATTTACATTGGAGGTTTGCTTTTTGCCCCCATCAGGATGACAGATTCCCATAATGTGATAATGTGATTGTGTAAACATATTTAGTTCCCAACATGAGTAATATGTGGACTACACACACACACACACACACACACACACTGAATAATTCCCTGTCTCCCACATCTGTGTCTTTGGATTTAATTGTTTAATACCTCTCCCATTCAAAGTTCTCTATGAGACACTTATAAGCCCACCAAAAAAAACTGCGGGGGCCTCTGATTCTTGTTATTCTGAGCTAACCAATGAGTAGTTCTGCAGTCAACGAATGAACTCATGCTACTTTCCACCTGTGTTTATTTCACATGTTTGTTGTGGCTGGATTGTGCGTGTGAGTGTGTATAGTGGATGGTAAAGTGACCCAGAAAATAACTTTGGTAATGCCCACCACAGAGTAAGAAAAAAAAATATTTGGGCATGCGCTCTGTTTGTTTGTTTCAGTCTTTCCATCTGTCCTTAATTTATGAATGCTCTTGAGTTAGGACATGGACAAAAAAAAAAATCCCTAACATCAAAGAGCCTGTTTTGAGCTGTGCTGACATAAGAAAACAAAACTGCCACCACAGGAGATTGATGCATGTGTCTGCGTAATTTGCTACCTGTAATATTTAAAGTTTATCTTCATGTCACCGGGTGAAGGACACCCAGTGAAAAAAAGAAGATGGCCTGGATGGAAAAAACCTGACCCTTAACATTGTTTGATCCTGTCCATCCTCTTGATGTCTACAATGATAAAAATGGATGGACTCTTTTTGGACAAGAAGGGAGAAAAGCTGTCATTGCCACCTCGTCTACAAACTGTCAGACATTGTCAGCCATTTGAACCTGAGGTTGGGGCATAAATCTCCACCCTTGGGCCAACCTTGACATTCTTTTCCCAGATGGTGCCTCCCCTGCAGTGGACTCTGCCCCAAAGGGGCCTGGCATCTCAGATAGAGCCATCCATCACAGGAGAACGAGACCCTTACACTGGGAACAGAGGCCCCTATAGGGAGCACCTGCCCTTATGCTTTCACCTTGTGGCTAAAACAACCCCCAACTGTCCCCCACCCCCCTTCCCCCTTCCCCCACTGCTTTCATGAGAGGTTAGAGGTTATTTGAGGGTGTGAGACAAACTTTGCATGTCCAGAGACACTCTTTTAATGTGACATTCACACTTAAGTCTGTGGTTGAATCTATTATGGGTCACATTACCGGCAGGTTAGAAGTTGAGATTTTATTAATGTGAACAGATGGCCACACAGGCTACAGAAGAAACAGATCCATGAAAATAATCAGTGTACCAGTCAAACTAACTGCATGCAAGGATCCAAAAAACACTTCTGAAACAAGCGAAAAGAAACATGGAAGAGCAGATAACATTTCTTTAAATAAAAAGGAACACTACAAAGCACAGGTCATTCACTTTAGAAAGAAAAAGAATGCTACTGCTTCATCCCATACTGCTTTTGAACAAAAGAATCATACTCCTCCCACTTTTGGTCCATCTGTTTTATATATTATAGCCAAAAAACATCACTGATTTGATTGGACCCAAATGTGATGCTTGAGGCTCCTTCATACATCCAAAGTCTGACCCTCTGAACAAAGCTCTTTTTCCCTCTCCCCACTGGTCTTGTTCAAGGGGCTCCAAGCCTGACTGTGTGTGTGTGTGTGTGTGTGTGTGTGTGTGTGGGTGTGTGTGGGTGTCTGTGGGAACATGTCGCATCTTTTTGTCGTGCAGCAACGGCTTGTACAATGTGGAATAGTCATCCAGAAACTTCTGATCTGAGTATCAAACACTCTCGAAAGTTGGCTATGAAAATTGTTTAGTTTAGTTTCCGGTGTCTGACAGTAGTTTCATATATAGCCATATTTATACACATTTTAATGAAAAAACAAAACTAGCAATGGACCCAAAACTCTGTACTTACACTCTGTATTTTGAGTGCATATGTGCTTACAGTCCATACACAGTGAAGCCAAAACAAAGAATTGAAATAAACACAGGTGGTAAATAGAATTACAAGAATCAGAGATACAAACTGTTTTTTGATGTGTACTGACGAGAAGCTATGGCTATATGCAGCTCCTTGATGGTGTACTCATAATGTTGAATGTCGACCGTTGCACACTTCTCACCCTTGTGGCCATCTTTGCTTTGTAGTGGAATTTGAGGGACCATCAAACAAGCTAACTGGTTAACAGATTTTTTCAGGCATTGATGTAACACGTGTCAAATTGTCTTCGCTGTTAGAGGAATTATTATGTGTGGTCAGAGTCTCAAAAAGTTGCAAATGGTCACAGCTAGCACAACAATCATGGTCTGACTTGTTACAGTATGTCCTATCAGTTAAGAACTTGCTGTGTGTGGAAATATGCTGTATACATGGAAGTGTACTAATGGAAGAACCCCAACTGAGACAAAGTATAAGAGTCTGTGAGGCTATAGAGGTTTCGTACGTGATGTCATGTGCACGTTTCTCAAAAGTTATCCACATATTGGACACGATACAACTGCTGGCTGTGAGGGAAAAATGTGTATTCCCTGATTGGATGGCAAGTGGTTCTTGGAGGTTGCTGGCTGCTGCTAGGTGAAATCAGTTGCAAAAAGGGCACTGCATCAAAAACCTCCTGGTGATTGTTTTGGTCGCTAGCAGATTGCCACAGTCGCCTGTAGTTGGCATGGAAGACATTGACTTGTCTCCAAATACTTGCTAACTACTAGCTGAGTGGTAGTAAAATTTGAAAAAGTGCCATGCAAACCGGAAATGGAGAATGTTATCCTTCAGAGTAAAAGTTGTGCCTCAGTGCTGCAGCCAACATGTTTCAAAAGACGCAACTTTTACTTTGAAGGCCAACAGATTCTGTTTCCGGTTTGCACTTTTCACAATTTCACTACCACTTGGAGAGTAGTTAGTGAGTGTTTGCAGACAAATTGATGTGCTCCATGCAAACTATGGGCGACCGCAGCAATTACAAGGAGGTTTTTGCCAATCGGTCAGGGAATAGACATTTCCCCTAGTGACCGGTGGTTGCCAGGGGGTCGACAACTGGTCTCTAGGCCTGTGTGACTGGGGCTCTAGCAATCGATTTCCCAGCAACTGCCATCAACCTCCAGCAACCCCTTGCTACTGGGTCAGGGAATAGACATTTTTCCCTCGTGGCTGCCAGGTGGTCGCGGACTGGTCTCTAAGTTTTTGTGACTGGAGGCCTTTTCACTTGACCCTACAATGTCACCACGATTGTCACTCGTCCAAAATGGCAGACATGTTAACATCACGTGGTTAGGTCCAGCACCCTAACATCCTTGTAATGACAGGAATAATATGTAATGTGAACCAACATAAAACTATAGCTGAGGATTATGGAAAAGTCTAAAACCAAAGTAATCAAATGAAAACATAAAGCAATCCATCTATTTTTTTTACTCATAGCTATAAACGCCAGCCTCATGGTGGTGCTCAAGCAAAATTCTGAGGATGACCTAATCTTTATGATTCATCAAAGTACAGGAAATTTCTATATCGAACTTTATGGGATGGCACATGGACATTTCTATACACACCTTTCTAGCCTGTCACTGGATTGCTGTTGACTTCCCCCAAATAATTTTAAATTCTAGTTTTACCATAGACAGTATAAACAGGCTATAAGAGTTAAGACTAATAAGAATAACTGCTTTCTGTACTGTTGGTTTAATCTGTTGCAGGATGTCAGATTTGTCAAAGTGATCATGAAATCAGCAAAGTAACTGTAGTAACTCAGAAATAAATGTATCTTAGAATGGATAACACTGCTGGCTATTGTAAGGTGTAATTTCTACAGACTGAGTTAAGTATATTTAAGAGATATGGAAGTTTTCTGTAAAGAAGACTCTGTGTAATCCTTTCTTTTTCACTTCTACATATCAACCTGTCTTAGTTTAGTATAGCCTTTAGTTTCTGCAGTTGCAAAAGAACCATGTTATACATGCTGCATGAACCCTATTCTCTAAGGCTTGTTCCCAGACCCTGCTCAGTTATCCCACATCATGTCTGTATGAATTTTCATCAGGAGCAGGCACAGCAAGGCACTCTGGCGTATATCGTCCCACACACTTGTCAAACATCTGAAAAGCATTGAAAGGATGTTCCACGTGTTTCCGATAAAAACAGAGGTAAGTATGGGTACAGAGTGCAGCTCACTTGTTCTGTGATTAATTCTGTAGGTAAATTTCATTGTTATCTTTTTGTTAAGATTATAAATCTCTGTAGTAAAATGTCTGTATTATAAATAAACACAAAAATGGTCCCCATTATTAATTAATCACACTGATTAACTTTTCTTTCTTCAGTTATCAAATCTGCCTCCTTTTGTTTTGTGGAGAAAGAGGTGGTAGAGAGAGTAAGAGGAAAAAAGCTGGATTGCTTCCAGCTTGCAAATGAACCATAAAGCATGCACTCAGTGTGACAGTGTTTATATAATCTTTCAGCAACAAAGCCTGGATGAACTTATAGATTCATGGAAAAATATCAAGATGCTGCACACATGTTGATTGTCTAAAGTCAAAGCCCCAGTGGTAATTCATGAGAGTGAGGATGATGATGTCTATTTTTGCCACAATCTTGATAAAGCCTACACAGGATGTAAGACAAAAACACACACTCTATGCTGGTTTGAGTTTATTAAAGCTCTTAACTGGTCAGCAGGATCAATAATTCAGTTTTATTGCCTCTTTGCCTTTGTCAAAATCCCTCCTCAAAGATTATATGTACTATTTCATCTAAAAATACATATATACCAAAAAATCTTTTGCATGTAATGAAAATTTGTATTATGAGATATTTATTGCAAATTCCATCTACTGCAAGTGTTGTTGTAACATACTAGAAGAATATTGTGAAAATTTTCATTTTTTTGTCATTTAATCGAAAAGGTAATTTTTAAAAATATATTCTATATTCATTATACATAAAGTAAAAATATTTCAAGTGTTTTTTTTTTTTTTTTGATGATAATGGCTCATGAAAATCAGAAATTCAGAGTTTGAGTAAATTACTATTCCAACAGTATAAATACTGTGTATCTCACGGTCTTGTTCAGTGCATGCAACAGCAATCATGGGGAAGACTGCTAACTTGACGGTTGTCCAGAGGATTATCATTAACACCCTCCACAAGGAGGGTAAGCCATAGAAGGTTATTGGTGAAAATGCTGGCTGTTCACGGAGTGCTGTATTGAAGCATATTAATGAAAAATTGACTGGAAGGGAAAAGCGTGGTAGGAGAAGGCGCATAAGCAACAGGAATGACAGAAGCTTTGAGAGGATTGTCAAGAAAAGTTAAATCAAGAACTTGTGAGAGCTTCACAAGGAGTGGACTGAGGCTGGTGTTAGTGCATCAAGAGCCACCATGCACAGACATCTTCAGGAAAGGACCTACAACTGTCACATTCCTGATATCAAGCCACTCCAGACCCAGAAGTGTCTTACCTGGACTAAGGAGAAACAGAACCGCACTGTTGCTCAATGGTCCAGAGTCCTCAGATGAGAGTACATTTTGCATTTAATTTGAAAATCAAGCTCCTAGAGTCTGGAGGAAGAGTGAAGAGGCACAGAATCCAAGGTGTTTGAAGTCCAGTGTGAAGTTTCTGCAGTCTGCGATGGCTTTGGGTGCCATGTCATGGTGTTGGTGGTGGTTGGTCAACTGTGTTTTATCATGTCCAAAGTCAACGCAGCTATCTACCAGGAGATTTTAGAGCATGTCATGCTTCCATCTGCTGACCACCTTTACGGAGATGCTGATTTCCTTTTCCAGCAGGACTTAGCACCTGCCCACAGTACCAAAACTACTATCAAATGTTTGCTGACCATGTTATTACTGTGCTTAAGTGGCCAGCCAACTTGCCTGACTTGAAGCCCACAGGGAATCTATGAGGTATTGTCAGGATGAAGATAAACACCCGACCCAAAAATAGAGACGAACTGAAGGTCGCTATCAAAGTAACCAGGGCTTCAGTAACTCATCAGCAGAGCCACAAGCTGATCACCTCCATGCCACGCTGCACTGATCCAGGAATTCATGGTAAGCGAGCCCCAACCAAGTACTGAGTGTATAAGTGAACATACTTTTCAGAAGTTGGACATTTCTGTGTTGTAAATCCTTTTTTGATTGATCTTACAAAATATTCCAATAATTTGAGATACTGGATTTCTCACTTTCATGACCTATAAGTCATAATCATCAAAATTAAAACAAAATAGGCTTGAAATATTTCACTTTACATGTAATGAATATAGATTATATAATAATTACAATAAAACTGTAAAGTGAATCTAAAAGTGAATCTAAAAAAAAAGTTTTTTAGATTCACTAGTACGTTACACAATACTTGCAGTAGGTAGAATCTGACATAAATATCTCATCCTACAAATTCACATTACATACAAAAGATTTTTTTATAATCCATTGTATCTTGCACAAAAACAAACAAAATACACAGTATCAGACTGCTATAATTACATTAAATTTGTCTACATTAAAAATTCCAGACTAGCCAAACACAAAACAGCATCTGTGTGAGATAAAACACATAAATATGCCTCACAACACCCTATATATTTTCATCTTGTCCATCAATCATATTTTTTGCCAAAAGGAAAAAAAAACTAGCAATCATCAGCACCTTTAATACTGAATATGAAAACAGTTTGATTATAACATCAGCTCCATCCCTGATTGCATTTCTACTTGAAAACTGTTTCTCTGCCAAGCTGAAGTAACCTAAATTCCTCCAGTGCATCATAGGGCCTCAAGTCCCCTGTGATATGAGCCAGAAACCACAATGCAAAACTTGTTTAGAGGCCAGCATATATCTCAACAGAATGCAAATAGAGATAAATATGAAATCCAATCCAGGAGGAGAACACAGCTGTGTTTTATTTGTCAGTGCCTCTTCTTCCAGTTGATCAGACTGGACTAACAGTTTTTTTTTCTTCTTTTCTTCCTTTTCTGCAGGAAAACCTGGTTCAGGAGGAACATTATGAGGTTGACCCGATCTGAAAATACAGGATCTAATAGAAGATCGTAGTCGTCTATAAGTTGCCTTGGGTTAGTTGTGGTAGTGATGTGTGTGTCAAAATATAAACAAGAAAAAAAATGTACATTGACAAAACAAAGAGCGTTGTCTCTGGTCCTTTCTTATAATCATTTATCCAGAGGAACACATCAGAATTAGGAACATTTTATGCCACCCTTAAATCATCTTATAATGAGCAATAAAACATGCTGTGCTTTGCCTTCAGTCTCACCCAAAGTACACAGTAAACAGCCTTTTCTCTTTGGGCACAGCAGCAAACATGGCTGTCTCTATAGCTGTTGGCAATGTGTTCTTTACATCAGGCAATAGTCTTTCAATTTACATTTCAACCATCTGTACATCAGGAACATCATGTGCAGACAGTCGTGAATTGTGTGCTGTAACCTATTTTTCTGGAAAATAAGGAAGGACTCAGTCATTGGTTTGAGTGTATATGTCTGACACACTGCAGATAAAGGCTGCAGAATTATCATCGTGGTTCAGGGAGCAACAAGAGCCCCCATGGGCTCCAAACGTCCATGGTTCAAAGTGTGTCAAATGGTGTGACAAGGTGAGATGATATGTTTTCTGAAGGCACAACTGTTTAATGCTGCTCTGAATGGCTATACTCCAAGATGTGCTAAAAGTTTATTGTCAAGGGGTGAGCTCAGATGTGTACATAAGAAAAAGTGTCTGAAGTGGTTGTGGAGTAGAAGAGAGGAGGAGGTTTTAGATGCAGTTTTGGCTCTCTCTTTGTTTAAAGCAGATTGCTTTCTTTTCCAGACCGCTGAATCTTTGGCATTTCCAAATAGATCTAGTACTGTGCTTCATGATGCACAGCAGGAAGAACTCTAGAAAAGTCTAATGGCTCTAAAATATATGGCTCTTAAATCAACCTACAGCACATCTCCAATTAACATGCCAAAATCTAATTTACTTGCCTACTTAACTGCTACTAGAGCTTCTATTGGTCAGGGCATAACGATGCCTCCTCCTGAACAGATAACAACAAGACTGGCTTTTGAAGTGAAAACAGAGTGAGACTATCACTGTGGCAAAATTTATCTGGCTTTTAGACTTTCATTTCAGTATTTAGTACTATTGAGACAGTTTCCCGCTTTTCTAAACTCTTGCTATAGTAGCCAATGGCTGTCAGGATGGCAGGGAAGGAAGCCATTGTAGGTCAAGTGCACATTAACCTGTCACTGTTGTTTGCTGCTGCACGTCACCACAAAGTCACAAGCTGTGCTGATTTTGGAACAGGATGAAAAAAATACACATACACACAAAGAAAAGGAAATACAGCTGGTGGTAGGCGATTCTCAGAGAGGGTTTTTTTTTTTTTTTGTTTATTTTTGCCTTTTTTGTTTGAGCAATCTTGCTAGTTCACACGGGGGAGAATATGACATGAAGTGACACAGTACACACGAGTGTCAAAAGAAATGTGTGGCTCAAAGAGTGTCGTGGCGATGTATGCCTACTAAAACCCAAAGAGGATTACCAGACCCTACAGAGGCTGAAAACAGCTGACAACATGGACAGGAAGGCTCACAGATAACACCATATAAAGTAAATTTGGAATAATTTACTGAGATAGTTGAGAATGTTGCATTCAGACTTAATATAACAGTCTTTCACATGCTAAATGCCAAACCTGTAACCTGCATAGTTTTTGTCTTTTTAAGTTAGATATCACAATTTTAGACTACCTCTCAGCATCAGTAAGATGTCCCACATTATCCCATGCAAACATACTCTTTGCCCCACATTTAGTTTGTTCAGATGTGGTCACCCTGTCTCTTTACATTTACCACACAAAAACCCATGTATGCACATACAGTGCTGTAGAAAAGTATTTGCCCACTTCCTGATTTCTTTTTTTTTTTTTTTTTTTTTTTTTTTTTGCATTC
>VUQI01059488.1:0-34934 GCA_015106735.1 Paratilapia polleni
CTCTTTTAATCAAGACACAGAAGTGAACCAATAACAATGGCTACCTGGAAATGGCATTTAGTAAACAAAATTACATTAACATTGCTGGCTGTGGTCAGTGGCCTCTCAGTACAAGTCAAAATCAAGTGTTATTAGAATGCAGGTGTGTTAGCCTCACAGTCACTATCACACAGCCGCATGCAGTTTTGGTATCACCTGCATATAGAGGCCCGAGGATGTGCTGTGACACAGAACTGCATAGAGGGTCAGCCTGTCCTAGTAGCCTGGTGCAGCTGTGACAGTCATGAACACAATCACTGATATGACCTTGACTTAAATCCGAATAGTTTGTCATATATTTTCTCTAATACAGGCATTTAAATGTGTCTTTAAAAAACAGACAGTGGACTCTTTTCTAAATAAAGATCTCAAAAAAATTCAAACCCTGAATTGGCTTTGTATTAGAGTAAAATAAATCATGTAGTTGAAGCAAAATAAATGTAGCAGAGTCCCGCTGAGTTAACCTGGGGTTTAAATCGACTCCCTTCTCTCTGAGAGCCATCATTGTTTGGAGAAAGGAGATAGACAGATGTAAGAGACACAGAGGAGGAGGTGGAGAGAGAGGAGTAGTGCAGAGTTTCAGCTGCTAAACTGCCGTGTCTTTTCCCAGCTGGGTGGGGGAGAGGAGGCTGGAGGGTGTGGTAGGGCACAGAGGGTGCAGAAATGAGGGGAGAGGGCCAATGCATAGCTCTTTGTTCTACTCCCCAGCTTATCCCAATCTGGAGAAATTTGGGAAATGTAGGAGATAGATAGGTGATCCGCAGAGGCCTCATGAAATAGCCTTCATGGGGCATAGTTGAGGCTGGGTAGTTCTGGGGGCCCCTGGCGGAGCCGTGTGCGTGCTTAGCTCCACTCTCTAGCATTAAAAGAGTCCTTGCATTAGTGTGCAATTTATTAAGATTGACTTGGGTTGGTAAATGTTTTGCACATGTGGAGTTCCACTGAGCTATTTGTGTAACTTATTGTTAAATGTCCTGCTGTTGGGTACATATTTTAATGGGTAAAGTCATCTGTAAATCCTTTAGAAACTATAGAAATTTAAGATAAAGTTTGGCAAGGAACTGTTGCATGTCCTGCAGATGATGCATGAGCAAAAATGAAGCCTTGGAGGAATGAAAAATTATCCTGCACTTAACAAATAAATAAGCTGCTTGAACATTAAGTCCCTGAGCAAATATGCACAGACTTGTAGAACCATGAAGAGAAAAAAACGGGCATTGACTGACTTGTTCAGTCTAGACAAACAAAATACTTCTGACAGTGAGTAGTGATGGAATGTATACTCGAACAGAAAGCCTGTTATCGTGAAGACGTTTCTCTTTTTAGCACTCGCTTTCCCTACTCTTTTCTTTTCCACCGTGTTAATTACTTTTACCAAAAGAAAGACTGCTTGTGTTTAAGGGTGTGAGAGCAACTGAGCAAGAGAGACAGAGAAAGCACAAACAGAAGGGAAGATAAAAAAAATCTATTGACTTACAGAGGAAGGGCAGAGTGTGATCTGCCAGCCTTGTACATATGATGAATGGCAGAGAGATTGGCAAGCCAACACTTAACATTCTTCTTTTATTTAACCTCTCTGCTTTCTTTCTTCTCCCTCATTCTTACTGCTGGTCTTTGCTGAATAAAGGCTTGTTTTTATCTTTCTCTATTCTGCTGCCCAAGCATTACATACAGCGGAGAAAGCTCTGCACAGCAAGAACATTAGGCTAATTTATACAGCGGTAATTAGGCCATTAGACCTGAAACAATCTGGGACCTGTAATTAAGCAAAGCGCTCCAAAAGTCAACAGCAACTCCCATTGAGCTTAGCTAAACAGTCTCCAAAAGTGTTATTTACATGTCCAAACAGCTTGAGGTCTCAGTGTAAGCAAACATGATGAGAGGCGGGGTGTGAAGGGATTGATCACAGGGGGAATTTGCCATCACAAGAGAGGCAGCCTCCAAACTACGTCTGCTGATAGCCTGCTGAGGGTTTTTTTCATCTTCATCTCCTGCCGCACTGATAATGATGAGAGGCTCAGTGTCACATTTCTGGAAGCAAGTGTGATCAGACGTGTTAAACCCACCAAGTCCCATAATAGTTCAAGCCCACTCTGAATACTCACAGTCATACTTGTATACAGATATGCCATAAACAGGAAAATATAGTCTGATACTTTGAATTTTATAGATTGCAACCAGGGCTCGAAATTAACACCTGCCAAGCACCAAATGTGGGTAGACGCTTCATTTGGCGAGTAAATCTTGGAAGGCTAACTGTCATAAATGTTTGTCATGTCATGTCAAAATAGTAATTGAATAAAAAACTATGCTGAGAGTCTCTGTGATGATTTCAATTACAGGTTCTACCCTGTATTCCACAACGACCTATGCCTCTGATTGGTTCTGACCCCGACATTTTTGGCATTTGTAACCTTAGCGAAGCCACGGACTGTGCAAAAGAAGAGGGTGATTGCAGTAGAGAGTGACGCCTTGATTATACTTTCTGTGTCCATGAGTCCACTAGGGTCCCCTTGGGTCCGAGTGATGTAAATTTTGTTATTAGATGGTGAGCACAAGGGTCCGTACAGATGTCCGTGTCCGTACAGATGTCCGTGTGCCTGCCAATTTTTTGTGACCACGCAGACTCATCTGCAGAAAATTTAGATTACAGTGTACTAACTACGCATGCACCTCAAATGGCAGACTTCAGGTGGACTTTAAAGAAGTATAACAGAAATGACTACTCGGTCATGTTGTCTCCAGCTGTCCGTGTCCGCAGCAGAGTATAATCAAGGCTTGAGGAGCACAGGATGAACGGTGCTGGAGTGGAGTTTGGGTTGCAAAGCAGCTTACAGATACGCAACAACTGCAGGCAGGCACAAGCAACTTAAATAGCACACTCTATATGTGATTTGCTAATTGGAAGCATAAAAAGATATGATTTTATCAGCTGATCTGCCAGGAATGTTGCTGAGCTTGACTTTATGGACTATATGAACTAAAACAGCACTCAATTTAATAGCAAGAACATTCTGATGAATTTTGAAGTCTTGACCTCAAAACTCATTAACCATTGATCATTATATTATAAGAATTTTGCTATATGTTTTATTCTAGCCTCTCCTTTTAAGAACAAAGATATTTATTCTCTTAGTGTCACAAAATATACATTTATACATTTTTTTTCATTCTATATTCTGATTGCAAGGGTTGCTATTATTACCATTATTATTTTATTTAATTTTTTATGTGATTTTTTTGTTTTATTAGGATTGAGTGATTGATTTATGATTTGGTACAAAATAATGACTTTTTTCTCTGAACTACTAACAACAAATCCTGAAGTTAGTTATATATGTACTTTAAAAAAATGATACTTTAAAATACTTTAAAAAAATACGATTAAGCTAAAGCTTTGTTAGGAGCTCTTGATTTCTATGGACTGCTATGGGGTTACAAGATTAAACAGAAAAGTTATAGACGAGTTGCAATAGCATTATGAATGGAAGAAAGCTGGAAAAACAGTTCTAAAAAAAAACATAATTTAAGGTTTCTAACCTATGTAGACTCTACTTTTGATACATTGCAGACTTAAAATGTTATTCAAATGAAAAAAATCAAAGGAAGCACTCTGTGGGTTGCACATCTACTTATTTCTAGAAGTCATAATGTAAAAAGGCTTGAAAATCACTTTTCTAAATATCTCAAGGTGACATCACCAGGAGGAAGTATAACACACCACTAATAAAAATGTGCCAGAGCCTCACTCCCTGTCCTTTTTTTCGTGGTGAAATCATGTACACAAAGTTGTATTTACTTCCAGAAAGGAGTGACAGAAGTTGCACACACATGCACTTTTTAAACATGCAAATAGAAAAAGTCTTGAGCATCTTATTGTATTGTAAAGTATTGCAGAGTTGTGGTATAACTGTGGGCCTTGCTGCAGACAGGCGTGCCTGAACAGTGAGATCATGAGCAAGGAAAGAGGTGGCATAATGAAATCTGGCACTCATAGCCCCGGCACAGGCTTCATATGTTCCACATTAGCAATTCACAAACCTCTGGAGCAGGCCCCAGCAGCCCTTTTCTCACTCCGCCTTAGTCGCTTATGACAATCTGTCACTGGCTCTTTGTGCTCTTGCAGTGGAGCGTCGATGAGAAGTGCAGCGTTTATGGTGGAGTGTTTCGTCCTCGGCTGCCGGTGACACTCTGTTAGAGCAGAGTCAGTGAACCCTCACCAGAGGAGAGGAGGAGCACAGGTTTTGCCGTCAAGACAATAAACTCACAATGCTGAGTTGACAACAAAAGCGAAAGAAGAGAAACTGTTTGTATTATCAAAAGCCAAATCAGAGTTGCAAGTGACAGCTCAAATTCTCCATAAATATCACATCACATGTGTTCCAAAGCACATTTAAGACCCTTTGTGCCAAAACTTCCATTATGAGAGGAGATTAACCAATAAGGATATTGCAAATGATGTGCTTTAGGCTTTATCCTCCCCTCGTCCTCCCCCTTCTTTTGAAATTATTCAAGTGTCCAATAAAGGACAAGTCAATTACCATCCTCTCTTTAATGAGGGGAAGCTGGCTTTTGGTCCTGAGCATAGTGTGTTTGTGTGAATTAGAATTAATGAGCCTGGTCAAAGTTTGCTTCTAATTGCCCTTTCATTAAGACCCATTTGTGATCATGTCTTAATACCCTCCATCCTTTCTCCTAAAAGACTGAAAAAGGGGGGAAAAAAAATCAAAACAAAAATGAATACTGCTGCTCTGAAAAGTTGCACAGAGGTCATTAAAATGTTTGAGAAGAGTACTGAAGAGCTAATGAATTAGTTGAAAGTTATGAAAGATGCTACTTTAAAAGAGGCAAAAAGTTTTCAAACTCTGATATCCTGTGTTCACAGATTCCTGACTTTTATTATTTGATTGGCTGAGATGTGGTTTTTTTTTGTTTGTTTTTTTAAATCCCTCTCACTTTGCCAGTGGTGGTTAACCATATGTAACCGGGACAAAACCATTATGATTACACTTTCTTTAGGAATGCTTGAGCTGCTGTGGTGTGTGGCCGCAGTGGGAAGGTAAAAACTGTGACATGTGTTTTGGCTTCCTGTGTGCCTTCCAGCTGTATTCTGTATTAGACAAGGAGAATACCCTGAAGCAGGGGCAATTTAGTTTGGGAGTAAACAGTAAGGAGTCCCTACAGGAAACACTGGAGATAGATTGCAGGATGGAGGCTCTCCCCTCTTTTCTTTGCTTTCAGTTCGTTGTGACTGTATATATTCCCTGTAGTGACACGGGGCTGTTTGCCTTGCTAACGGAGAGCTATGCTGGTGTAAAAGAGGTGGCAGGCTCTATTTAGATAGGGCCATGGTAAAGTAAACTTCTGAGTTGTATTTAAATAAACCTCAGAGGAATGATTTGCCATGCAGCAAAGTCATGGGCAACAGAAAGAATAGGAAAGGAGGGAGGTAAAGAATAAGAAAAAGGGTCCAGTCTCAGTACAGGGCTGTGCTGAGTGAGGAGCTCCAGAGACATAAACAAAAAGGGGATCTGGGTAATTCAATGAGGAGTGGCAGTTGCAGGAATGAAAATGTATGTTGCAGGGGTGAAGGGGTGGAGTATTTAAAATGACTACACATTTTTTAACCTCAGTAGTCTTCTGTTATTGCCCAACATGGCAGAGGTTATTATAAAGTTCCTGCTATGTGGGGAGGGATGAGTAAGATTAGAGAACATGAAGCCTTTACTCCCATAGATGCTGGTAAACCTGATGCTTCATTTCCGAGTCTGACAGCCAAGGGCCGACAGCCCGGGAGCGGAGCTGTGGAGAGTAAACAAAGCAGATTCTGCCCTTGTCTACAACCAGCCCATCCCTTCATCTCAGCATCCCCTCATCCCTCCCGCCCTCAGCAGCTCTGGAATCAGCCGAGGTGAGCCAAGCCAAAACTGAGTCATCAGGAGAGAACTATCAAACAGACAGAGACGGAGTGGTCAGATACTTGCCAGAGCTGCATGGAGGAGGCTTTTACCACTTATCTCTGCTATTGTGAAAACAGGATAAAAACCCATGAGTCCTTTCTAGAAGTTTGCCTAAGTTTTCTTTTCACTTGTTGAACACATTTTTCAAACTCCTATTTTATATGGAATTGGGAACTTTAGTAGTACTAAATACGGCACATTATCAGTAATGGGACTTTTCAGTACAGTACACAGTATGAGGCATAGAAGTTGACTAAGATTTAAGAGCTGTTTGGACAAAGTGTCGATATAAACAATTTCAGCTTGGAGCATGAGTGACATCCCTCTCACTCACAGCAGTGGTCATCACACTTGAGTTTACCTCAATCTTGCCAACTTTGCAAACCTTGCCCCTAATTTTTAGCAACTTTCTCTTCTTAAAAAGACTTTGTGTGTCTCCAGAAGTCTTGCTCTCCTGCTGCAGACAGCTCCCTCTTGCTCTGTTCACAGAGTGATAGAGCACTGGCTAAAGCTTCAGATGTTTTGTGTTGATCACCACTGAAGCTCTGGAGTCCAAAAAAATGGTATTTGGGACTTAATGGAAAGTTTAGGATCTAGATTTTTTCACTGATCTCTTGGTTTCTCCAGCTTCATTTGTCCCTTATGGGTCCCCCCTTCATTTTTTATGGAAGGGACTCTTTAAAGGAAGGAAGGAAGGATTGAACAACACCAAAGCGATCACCTCTTTAATTGTAGCTGTTGCCCAAAGCTGGCAGTGATCAGCCCAGTAAATAAATGAGCAATGAGGTAAGCAGAGACCTGAGATCAACACCTGCTGTATTGCCCAACGATGCAGCTGAATTTGTCATGGCTCAACACTTGTAGAGCTGTTGGGCACCTCACTGTTTGGCCATCTGCCCTCTTGGCTCATGCTTCCAAATGTTTACTAGCAGAATAAAGATATAGCTAGCAGCCTTAGAGGCTTGCCGCATGAAGTTATACAGATGTTGACACATGCTTTGCCTCAGGGGGATGATAACGCAACTTGGCACCAGTCTCAGTAACAGGCAATGAAGTGGCACATGTTCTAGCAGTGACTTGTAATTAATTTGTGTATAATAGTCATGTGCTGGTTGTGCCTTTCTGTACACGTTTAACCTGTGGTGTCAAAACTTAAGTAGGTACCATTTTTGCATTCCCACTCTTGGTTTGCTTGTTTCAACTTGTCCAACAATGGATGCACTGTTGCAACACACAAATTCAGCTTTAGGTTACAGGTTTATGGGACTGAGTGCAGTTAAGGTTAGCTGGTGAGTGCATGCATGAATAAATTCAGCCTAGTAGTGGCACAGAAGTTTCAATTTCAGGGGTAAAAATAGAGAAAGACTTGGAAGCTCATATTATGCAAATATTTTAATGTTTTATCTGGAGGGGGGAAAAAAAGAAGCCTCTGGATTCTCTGTGATAAAACATACTGAGATGGAAAAGGATGTTTTTGTTCCCATTTTGTATGTTTCATTGGTTGTACTCAAATGTTATCCTTTGTACAAAACCATATTATGCTTGGCACGGTGAGAAATGTGCCATTTGGCTGCTTTTCTTACGGTTATTTATCGCTGTTTATTTTGAGTTCTATCAGCCTTGAGACATGTACAAAGACTTCCTCAGCTAACATTTTTCAGCAGTGCAGCTTTTAGCTCAGTGTGTTTAATGAGGTCTCATTTGGGTGGGTCCGCTGAAAGATAGCCATCAACCACTGCCTTTCATTACTGCTGCTATTTAGATTAGCTGAGGAGGGAATAGATCCACTTGACAACATATTTTAGAAGAACCAGGAGTTCTACAAACTGTAAAGAAAAGTGGCTTATGTTTCTTATCTTTTCTGTTCTACACAGCTGCTCCACAGTTCTTCCCCACCTTCCATCCTCCTGTGCCAATCGACGACAGACATACCCAAGGACGTTACATCTACGAGCCTTCCCCTGTGCCCCCTCTTCATGTGTAAGTCTCTCACACTCGAGCACAAAATCAGGACTGAAAAATTTGCTGATCATAACTGAGAACACATTTGACTCAGCTGCGTGGTGCATCACCGGCAAGCTCCCCCGCTATTAGCGGCGATACAAATCAAGCTTCGAAACTTCCTTCCGCCTGTGGGCGTGGAGCGTCCTCCTCGTGGGTGCTGGGCGCCTCTCTTTGCTTTTCAGGATCAAAGGCCGTGGCCCCGTACGTGCGCAACATGATCCGCATGTCAGAGACACGCAAATGAACATGTGTCAGAGACGGGGAAATGAGAGCAGGGCGAGGGAAGCCTGGAAGCGCGCAATTCTCATAAGAGCAGTGATCAAGCCCTGTCAAGAGAAGGAAGCAATGCCTCTGCTGACATCTACCCATCTCTGACAGACACAGATGGGCTCCTGACACATGAACTGTATACAACTAACCTCCCTGCCTCTTCCAATCACATGCATGCGCATTCTATTCATTTTGAAGTAAAGTAAAAACATGTTGTCATTTCTCTTAAGATAGAGAGGTAAGTTATTATAAGCAGGGTGTCTCTCATTACATTAGTCTTTTCCCTGGAGTGCATCTGATGGTGCTGGCCAGGTCAGCAGAGAACTTCAAAGCTCTCTGCATTCCCCTGGCTCACTCAATCGCATACAGTCATACACAAATTACTCTTTTCTCCTCGCTATTAGTCACTCTCTTCTCTTCTCTTCTACTCTCTCCATCATTTGTATTCTTTGCATCCAAACAGTCCAGGAGATGCTTCATCGTCCTTGCGGCACTTGTTTCCTACACGCAGACACGGAGGAAGCGATCAGCGCGCGACGAGGACAAATTGGATGGGGCAGCTACTTGGGCCGCATTATGTTTGATATTCTTCATCATTATCAACTCCCCCTTTCTCCTCCTCAGGAGTCATATCTCTCCCTTGCTGATGTGCCACTAAGCGTAATGAATTTTTTATGTCCCCCCACCTCCGGCCCACCCCACCTCTCAACCCCTCGTCTCCTGCTCAGGGGCTGCAGCAGAGGAAGAAGGGAGGTTGTGTGTGCGTGTGTGTGTGTGTGTGTGTGTGTGTGGGGGGGGGGGTTTAGAGGCGAGGAAATAAAAAAAGGGAGGTGATTGATGCCCCATGTCACCGCAAACAAAATGGCAAATATAATTTAGCATTTAGCTTATGCGGAGATAATGGGGCGAACACGCACATGCAACATAAGCTCAAACAAACAGCCATGCTTGTTATCCGTCAGGAGTGCTTTGGTACGATGTGGAGCACAGGTTAGGGAGGGGGAGGAGAAAAATGAGGAGGGAGTAGAGGGACAACGCAGAGCCAGAGAATTGAATTAAGGGGGAGAAGTTACGCAGCACCAGTGTCTTCAGTCACTCAGTCCGGACAGGAGTTATCTGTGTGCTTGGTTTGCTGTCACTGGAGACACGGCTGTGCTCTGCCATGCTACTTAGGGCCTATTTATCCAAACCATTAGGCATAGAGCTGTTTAATATGACACGCTATGTCGAGGGAAACTATTTGTCATGATTATAAAATAGCTGTTCAGTGGCCAGCCTTTTTTAAATAAAGTCTGTGAACTTGCTGTCATGCACATTATCTGCGGGCCTTACGTGGGGTTCATGCAGAAATTGTTCTCATCTACTTTTGATTCTTTGCACAGGGAAGCAGCAATATTGCCTGCTTGATTAAAAAAGCAGCACTGAATTCCTTAGTGGGAAGAAGTGCTCATCACTTGTGGTATTACAGCTGCGTCCAACCACCTGATGGCAAATTGGAGTTAATTACACTCCCAGGTTTCGGCTTTGAGCGAGTTTTAGCTGTGGCTAAACTTTACGACCGTGAAACTACAGCCAAAGCGTAAATCTCTGCTGGGATTTAAGCGATGCATTCTGCTCGGTAATGCTGCTTGTAGCCGGCCCACGCAAATAGAGGCAGTCAACGTATAGCTGTCGCTTCAGGGAAATGGGGGACAGGAGGCGGCTTATAGAGAAATATTGAATTGTTTTAAGACAAGTTCTCCTCGGTGAGCAGAATTAATCGTTATTAGCCCCCTCAAAGATATGCCTAAGTACACAGGGACTATTATTGCAGTACTTCCCCATGCAACCTCTCATTACGGCCTGTAATTACAGTTGGGTTGGCCCTGCGGCAGTTCCATCAATCCAGCCAGCTTCCCCCGCCACGCACACAAGCCAGCCACCACCGGGCATCCGTGGCCGGAGAAAAACACCACGAGCACCCAGCAGCTTGTTTCCTCTCTGCCACAATGACACATACACCATCCATATGTGGCAAATGAACAGAATCATATCCTATTACTGTGAAGGGCCTAATTGAAACATGTTTATTTATGGCCCTCGTTTTCAGACGAGGAGCCGGCGTTAGCAGCGCAGCTAACGGGCTCCAGCGATATGAGGCGGTGGAATTAAATTAAAAGCTCATAAAATGAAATATGCTCTGTATTAGCTGTTTGACACTTAATTTGCCTTCAAATGAGCAGAGGAAATCACAAATTAACTGTCCTTTGTTTTTTTTCCCTCTTTACCTCACCTCCCCTATTAGGCAAGGGGGAGTGCAATTACAGACAGAGGCTAATCGTTTAGTTTATGAATTCTTGTGGGGAAGGTACCAATGTGCCATTCAATATTAACGCCTCGGGGTCAGGAGAGGGGGTGGGGGTCCCTTCTTTACTGAGAAATTTATATTCACATGAAAGAACAGCACTTAACAAGAGTTTCAACAATCTCAGTCTGAGCTCAAGCTAATCCCAACAACTTTTAACAAGTTTCTTCTTTTTTTCTGAAGTAACCAAAACCTCTGTCCTGCACTGATCTGGGATCAGCAAGAGTTTTTTCCTCCCTGAACTTGGCCTGTTTTTTGTGTGTGTCTCTGGTCTGGAACCAGCTTAGACTCCAGACTTAGCAAGGAGAGAAAGAGCCTTTCCTGCCTAAATAAACACATTGATCTGTGAAGAGCACGCTCTCCATGGGAACTCTGGTCCCCTCTGCCACCACCATTGTGCAGGACTGGCTTAATGGGAGTATGGGGGGAGGCCGGGGCCAAGAGAAGAGACCGCTCCTTTCATTCCAGCTTTATTGCCTGACCACGGTACACAGCAAAACAAAACAGCCCTCTCATGCAGCTCAACGCCGGCTCTCGGTCACCCGGAGACCGTGCAGAACAAACAGAGGTATTCGTCACAAGTCAATTATCAGCATCAGAATTTACTCTGGAGTCCCGGGCCCTCGTGCTGTGAATGGGGCCGCTAAAACAACAAAACATTCTTATGGGTTAAGCAATTGACTCACAACCTTTCGCTCACTTACCGTATGTGGATTTAGAAAAGAATTAGTCAAACCAACAGAGTCAATTAAAGAGTCTATAAAGTTGTAAAACAAAATGAGTACTCTAAAGAGATTTTTCCATAAAACATATTATTGTCAAAGGATACTTATTATTAAAATTGCTTTCCTTTTCCGATAAAGTTAGGTAAAACACAAATATATAATCTATTCCCCACTTTACACATGCTACCAAAATGCAAATTAGCTCAAATGTTGTCATTTTTCTCTATTCTGAAAATATTAAGGGACCTTAAGGACTGTCGTGACTGCAGTAAAACTCTAAAAAGAAGACTCATGTGACTCATAAATAAAGTAAAGGGTTTTATTTTTTCTGTTCGTGTGGCAGTAGAAGTACAGGTGGGGGCTTTGAGGGCGTGTTTTCGTGTTCCTGGCCCGTGTGGTTATTTCATTCAGGAGCGTGTTTGTTCAGCTGCAGGCCCGAGCTGACTGGAAGGTATTCTGGAGGCACCAGGGGAGAGTTGTGGCACGTCTCTTGTCATCACAGCACAACCTCAGCTCAGAAATGATGCACCAGGGAGGAGTTAATTGACTTTAGGGCTGCGTGAGCTGTTGCTTCAGAAGCTTTGTTTTATTTAAACATGGCACTAACTTGACTGCATCACCTTGTTACCCTCTTAATTCCCAATCATCTTAGAATTAAAACACAGTGTTTCTTGCTCCTGACCGTCCTCACTGAGTGCGCCTGTATGTGTTTTGTTGCTTTCTTTAAGATGCTGAGTTCCTTTGTTATTTACATAAACTGTTGTCAGAGCGCCCAATCTGCGCATAGAGGAGCCGAGTGTTGCTTTGCATAAAGACCACGGTCTTATCTCAACACCTCGTTCCAGATGGGATGAGACCGAGCATTGCAATACATCGCACACATACACACAAGTGCAGATGTGCACACAAACAGCATAACAATAAAAAGACAAAAAAAAGGATCTGGTGTAGCTTTTATAGGAGCTGGAAGAAACATATTTTTAAAGGTACTTTTTCATCAGTGGCTGCTTATGGTGTGATTTAACTAGGCCCCATTTAAAAACTTTCTACAGTGTATTGCAGATTCTCTATACAAAAAGAATAAAATGATTAAAGCCTAGTTTGTGATTTGTCATTAACATCTAGTCTAGACTAAAACCGAATGGGAAATGTAGCCATAAATTATATCGGGAGTAAATGATTATTCCACAGTCACATCTGATAATCTCTGCCCAGATATGCTTCTGTCACCAGGAAGCAGGGGCAGGAAGATGAAGGCCGCTTTTTCATCTTCCTCCCTAACTGTCCAAAACCCATTCTGTGTGACTTCATAGGTCACCCCTTTTCTGGTGGAGTCACTGGTTTCCCTCCCTGCTTAGTCTCTTCCTCTTCATCCCCCCCTCTTTAATACTTTCTCTATGGAGTAAGTCGGGGGGACAGGCGGTCACGCAGTAGCTGGCTTCATGATTAATGGTGTTTATTCTTGACAGAAGGCTCCTTTATTTATCTGCATTGCAGTTTCACTGATACTATCAGTCACCTGAATGAAAAATATTCAGTCATACCAATTTTGCAGTATAATTGAGTAGAGTCACTTCCTTTCAGTTTCTTTCCCCCCTTGCTCTCTTCTCCCACTCTATCTGGCAGCCTTATCATCGCCACAGTAATTTTCGCGCTGCGTTGTTTGATATGGAGAGGCTGGCTTTAGCCGTATTTGACATAAAGCCTCTTCAATTTTCACAGGAGGAAAAAAAAAAGGGAAGAAAGAAAGTTGCGCGCCACTCTGTGAAAATGTGTGAGGAGGGGAAAATAGCTACCCCCCCCCCCCCTTTTTTTTTTCTGAGGCAATTTCAGGATTTAGAGAGAAAGGAGATAAATGCCTAAGCAGAAATGTGGGCAGACTGAAGTTACAGTATATCTATTTTTTTGTAATACACTAGTTTCGAACCCTAAATGGGCAGTGTAGTCTTTTTTCTCTTCACCCTGTGCAGAGGACCGTGATATTTTGAAGGCACCTGTGTATTTTGAGAATGATGGATCCAGCAGGTTGACAGAAAAAAAAGGAGGAAAAAAAATGAGTTTGGCACAGCAGATATTTGACAAGGCCTGTAAAGGTTTTAGGGTTGAGTCATTACTTGTGGAGATCTGCTAAGACATGTTCCAAAACTCTACTTACCGGGCTAGGATTACCTATGCTGAAACCACTGCTGCCGCTCTGTGTATATTTGCATTTCTCCCTGTTTATTAAATATCACATGCATTTTTTATGTTTTTAATCCTCTTTAAATAGTTTATTACTGGTTTAATATGTCTTTAAGGCGACCATGAATTGTCAAAGAATTTATAGTATTTCCAGTCTGCTCCCTTGCATAACCATTTTATTAATGCAAATCAATTCCTGTCTGGTTATTCATTCAACAAATATTTCCTATTAATTATATTCTCTTCAGTGTTTGGTTGAATTTAATCTAAGGCTCCATTAAAAATAGCTTTGAAAAAGGTACATTCTGATAAAGCAGGAATACATTAATCTCTAATACGAGGCCTGTGAATTTGCACATGTAACACATTAGTGGATTTGATTTTCTATACACAAGTCATTTGCCCCCTCTTCATGTTTGAGATCTCAATTTGTAGCTCTCCCAAGGAGCACAATGAAAAACCAGGTCTGAGGGGAAGAGATAACAGGCAGGTGCCAGCAGCGTGTGTGTGTGTGTGTGTGTGTGTGTGTGTGTGTGCACTCGTGCAGCCATGCTTGCACACACAGAAACCCACACGCTTGAAATAATTTTAGCATTAAATCGTCACATTATTTATTTTGCTGCCATTTTGTTGTTGTTTGATCGCTATTCATCATTTTTTATTTTCCTCCTAAATATGAGAGAGACAGGTAAAATAAAGATTTATTTGCATATTGCCACTCACCCTTCCATGGTTCACATTACATTTTTCATCCTAGACTTTTGACAATTTATAGTTTGCAAAATAAGGCATCTATTGAAGCGTTGAAATGAAAAATAACAGTGATAACTGTTTTTCCATTATGAAATAATCAGCTGTTTTTTTTTTAATATAAAAAGTCAGTGTTGTAGAGTGAAAAAAGGACAAGATGATGCGTTCATATATATAATGATATATGACAAAATAAACCACCAAATTGTCCCAGTGCAACTGGAACCACATACCAGTTTATGGTACTTTAGCTTGAAAAATAACTGGAATGATTATGCAGTTATATAAAAAAAAAATACTTGCAGATTAATTTTGTGTCAGTCAGCTAATTGATTAATTGACTAATCTTCTCTGAAATAATTCCATTTAACTTGTATGATATATATTCATGGAAAGCAGAGAAGCAGAAGCAGTTTATTGTGGTTTCACTGGTAGCTTATTTGATGGGTGTGGCAGACTGTCACTTTTATGAGCCGCTTCTTAATTGGCTTTGTAAAAGACCCTCCTCTCATTGGCGCGGACCGAGATATAACGCAGCACAGACAGCGTGCCGCCTCACATCGTCTCCACAACCTCAGGCAGCCGCTGTCCTGTTGTCTGCTTCGCACATATAAGTAGTGTTTAAAAGAGCCTCCCACCAGAAGAAGCCATCGCTTAAGTATACCTTTCTGCCATTTGAGGAATCACTGAGTTTTAGAAAGGCTGCTTCTTACCTTATGTAGAAAAATCAATTCTAGTTCAAGATTTAAAAAAAAAAACTGAGAGTCAGTTTTCAGCTTTTTTGAATCAACCTGTGCCCTAAAGCCGTCATGCTGTAGCAGTGTAGAAATGTGGAATTTCCATTACTCTGATCTCTGGGCTCTGAGCTCCAGACCCTGCGATCCCACTCTGGGGGCCAGTTATAGCAAGTAACGAGACCAGGGGAACAGGGTCATAAATCCTCTCCAACTCTCCTCATTTTCCATCCTCTCTCTGTCCCTCCCTTCCTTTCCTCCCTCTCTCCTTCGCTTCCATCTCTCCTAGTCAAGCCTTTGGTCAATGATTGAAGGGAACCTAAACACAACAATGCAAAATATTACCACATGCTGGTTATAAAATGCTTTTAGTCTCGCTGACATTCTCCTAAAGACCAATGAAAGTTTTAATGTGGGAGAAAATGAGTTCATTACTGCTTCTGCACCTTTTCTCCTCCCTTTTTCTATTTGTTTATCTTCTAAATCATAAAAAAAAAAAAAAAATCACTTCTTTTACACTCTCCTCACCAGTGAAAATTAATTCATATCACATAAAGCGATTCTTTTCTCTCAGCCCTTCCTTATCTCCCTTATCAGATGTGGCGTCCATTACATCTGATAGCCTGATAGAGAATGGTTTCCTCTAACAGTGTAGTTTGCAACGTGGGCCAAAAAGAAGCCCCTTGCTATTTCTGTCTCCCATGATGCTTCTCTTTTGTTTGAGAGGGCGTCAGCTTGTGAAGTTGTTTTTTTTTTTTTTTCCATTGCGAGTGTCCGGTGGGAGCTGGACAAATATGCAGAGTCATGCACACAGCTGCAGGGTGCTTATAAGACAGAGCAAGGTTTTTGTTGCATTTCGATCATTTCTTTGAGTGATTTTACTAAATTAGGAATGAAAGTTTATTTAAGGGGATTGAATGAAAATTTGTTGCTGGAGCCAAAGTAAGAAAATGAATGTTTCCCAAAGCAGGCTTATTAGGAACTCCATTTCTTATCAGTTTTGTTTCGCACATGCAGCAGGTTTGTGAAACATCCTCCTTTGGGCATATCCAAAATTTCCTCAGGTCTGTGTTTAAGCTTCCCAAAGCTTCATCGAGCCTGTGCTTGGCACCACCACGCATTCAGCCCCTTCATGATTAAATATCAAGGAACTCCACTTGACATTTTATTAGCCCAACAAGATGGATGAAATGGCCAGAATAAAGTAGGCTGTGTCTGTTCACTTTCCCACCAGTGCTTGCCTTTCTTCTGTCCAGCTTTTCTTTTCTTTCCCCTCCTCTGCAAGAAGTATGTATTAGGAAGACGTGATGGATTTCATTCTGAAAAGGAGATTTTTAGTGCCGAGAAGGAAACACACATTTCTGTGTCATGTACCTGATGCGCCTCTTCTGCTTCGTCTGTGTCTCAGCTTTCCCTCCCTTCCTCATCTTCCTGACCCTCCCTTTTTTTCTGTTGTTCTACCTCAGATCTCTGTCTGAAGGATTAACCATCTCCAGCAGTGTGTCTCTGCTGTCTTGTAGCTCTGTGTATTGTTTGTGATTTGCTTGGGCCCATCCGTGCGGCTGCTCATTTCAGCAGCCCAGTGTGACGTGGTGAATTGCGGGGGGATCATGTGGAGCTGTCTCACGGATCCGTGAGGCTCCTCGCAGCCCCTGGGCCACACTCATTCTCCTCACCGCCCTTCACCTGTAGGCTGTACACGCAGGCAT
This sequence comes from Paratilapia polleni, assembly GCA_015106735.1. Classification (NCBI taxonomy): domain Eukaryota; kingdom Metazoa; phylum Chordata; class Actinopteri; order Cichliformes; family Cichlidae; genus Paratilapia; species Paratilapia polleni. Next base: position 16,717 of record VUQI01059488.1, read on the forward strand.
GCATGCTCATTACCTGACTTGTCGGGTAGTAAGGGCGATGGGGTGTGGAACCTGAACCCTGTTCAGCTGCAGGCATCAGGTGAGTTTTTGTGTAAAGGCATCAGGGCCATCGAGACACTGCTTGAGAGGAAGAAGAAAGGTAGATGTGCTTCCTCCATGTTTTCAGAAGTTTAACATTTTAACACCCAGGAGTCCGCACCTTTCTTCTTTCTAGCCTGAGGCATGCCAGAGGAACTCAAAACACTGACTGAGAGCTAATTCCACCTGTACTCACTCTCTTACTTTGAAAAAGAAAGAAAACAAAAAACAGCAATTAAGTATGTAATTGGTTGCGCACAGAGATGAAGGTGGAATGTTCTATGTGTAAAAGAACGAAATCAAGCATGGGAGACGACCAAAAAGGAACAAGAAAATCTTTTTTTGGGCTCATGTTTGTTCCCTGATTCCAGCCCCCTTGAAATTACAGGAAAAAAGCCTGGCTCATTTTGTGCAATTTCACTTTCATGTTTTCATTTTCTTACTTAGTTGATTCGTTTTGGTAGACATTCTTATCTCGATGGCTGAAATTACATTTAATTGCAGTGTGTAAAAAAAAAGAAAAGGCTTTCAAAACTGCCTGTGGAAAAAAAAAAGCCCCGCTGCGTGGCAAAGCCAAATGTAAACTTTTCAAAACGACGACTGTTTTCACTCATAATTTGAAACCACCAAGTGGTGAGAAGATTTCAATCTGTCTTTTTTGATAAAGCATAATCCCTTTCTTTCTTCAAGTTTTGCCTTGCTCTAAAACAAGAAGCATTTTTCATGTGTGACTCAACTTCAGTGGGTTCCTGACTCTCCTGGAGTTCAAACAGACGGCAGTTACAACCAGAGCCGCTGACACCTGGACCCGTGTGGTATGACTCAAGTCTGTCACACTCTCTGACTCCTGTTAATAAACATATGTTATCGCTCCAGCAGCGTGGAGTGATACGTGCCCACGGAGATGTACTGTACATCGTTCTGGAAGGACAAGTGTGTATCTGCTGCTTATATGCGAATGTGACTGTAACACACAGGGGGAGGGGTTGGGGAAACTGAAGGAGACTGCTGGGAATTTAACTGCACAGTGAGTGTGTATGTATGAAATGGCTGCGCAGTGTATGGGAATGTCTGGCACGCCCCCAGAGGTATCCCACAGAGAGGGAATCCTGCTTGATGTGACCATGAATAGAAAGCCTTCCCACCCCGTGGACCCACCCAGGTCTTTGATGTTGGAGGGTCACACAGAGCCCTCGCAACTTTGGGGGAACATATTTACCCTGAACGCCTGGCAACCTCACCATACCGTGCCAGCTCTGCAGCCTGCACTGCCCAGAAGAAAAGCTTAAACTAAAGACTGCTGCTGGCCTGCAATGAGGGAATTCAGATTACACTGATAGTATAACTGTTGATGTTTACAGAAAAGGCCAAAGAACGAATTCTTGATCCTTATTTATTGCTGCAGGTTTTATATAAGATGGGCGTAGCCACCACGACGTCACCCATTGGTTTGTCACGCTTTGACTAAGTGACCACATTTGGAAGAGAGAGTGCTAAATTCACATGGTGCATCCATAAACTGCATTGGTGCATCACACAGACACAGATACCGGCTAATTAGTGCAAATAACTTCCAGCGCTCCATCCATCCATTTTCTTAACCGCTTATCCAATTCAGGGTCGCGGAGGTGCTGGAGCCTATCCCAGCTACCATAGAGCGAAAGCCGAGGTACACCCTGGACAGGTCACCAGTCCATCACAGGATGACAATAATGAGAATTTCACCAACCAGACATGGAGCACAGATCTCTTAAATGGGGTGTTAGTATAGTTAACTGCATTTCAAGCCATGTTATTTCTGAGATATTTGCATCATAACACTTTAAAAGGCACCAATACCACAAACACGGCCAAGACAATGAAAACCCCACGATTGTTTTTTTTTTGCTGTAGTGTGGAGAAAATTATTTTTATTATTCTGGTTGCTATCCCAAGAAAAAAGTGGTTTGTCACGATTGATTGCAATATAAAAATGAGTTCAGTTTATGCTGCCTCAAAGTTCCTGGAATGTGTGTTAGCGACAGAACTTAATGAAGACTTAATGAAGGAACCCCAGAATTTACCTTCCTCTGTTTGTGTCCCTCAGTCTCTGCCTGTCTTCTCTCTCCGCTTGTCTCAGCTTCCTCTCCTCTCTCCTTGGGTCTCAGCTGGCTCAGTTCCTATGGCCCTTTGATCTCAGTGAAAGGGTTTGGAGCTTTAAAGTGCTTGTGTTTCCGCTGTCAGGAGCCTCTCTCTTCCTCCTCTCTGGTTTAGGCTTTCAGAGCGGTGGCAGCGTTGCACTGTGGCTGGGTGGGTTAGGGGGCTGAGAGTGGGTGGGGGGTGCGGGTTTCTATGAGGTGGTGAGATTGAGGTGAGGTTTGAGGGGGAGGTGGGCGTGTGATGCTGTCAGCCTCGGTCAGGAGAGGTACTGACACCTGACAGATCCCAATTCCCTCTAAAACCCCCAGTTCCCACCTCACTCAGCCCCTTGTGGCCACATGTGTAATGTGTGTGAACTACTTCTTTATATTTCATTAATATGAAGTGTTGTATAGTGTTCTGCTACTAAATCATCACCTTGAATTTTGTAAAAGAGGAAATTTATCTTTACACTAGAGTGAAATGAAAACAGTTTAGAAGTTGTACATATTGTTACCACAAATAAATGTATCAGTTCACAGTAGTGCATTGTTTTTGTGTCAAACAGAGAAAATAATGGAATCACAGGGACCTTTGTGATGGGTTAGGCCTCGTTCAGCTTGACTGCAGCAGTTGACAATACGGTGCATACGGATACGAAACATACTCATGTTTTGATATATGGTAAATGTAGTTCTCTAATAAATTCCATCATTACATTATATTAAAACACTATATAATCTTTTCCCATCTACTCATTAATCTGATACTCAAATCAGTCAAAGTCTTTGGTTTTTGGGGCCATAAGTCACCATATTTAATCGAGAAGATGTAGTGCTAAGATTTTATCTAACGATAGCCACCTTTGTTAGAAAGATACATCCATCGACTGCATGGCAACAAAGCACAGACACAGGTACCTTCTAATTATTAACATACTACATGATATACTAAACTGGCATACTAAACAGAGACTTCTTGGATGGACTTATAGCATGATTAAACAAATGGCCCAATAAAAAAAAAGAAATGTAGTGTACGCACTTATATAGTCACACTTTAACCATATATCCATACAAATACCTTATCTAACCTTACATCCACGGCCAATTCACAGTCACCAGTTAACCTGCATGTCTTTGGACTGTGGGAGGAAGCCGGAGTACCCGGAGGAAACCCATGCAGGCACAGGGAGAACATGTAAACTCCACACAGAAAGGCCCCAGCTGGGATTTGAACCAGGAACCATCTTGCTCTGAGGAGACAGTGACATACTGCATCTCCATGCCACCCAAAAGAAAGTTGGTGTACTTGTCATAAAGGTTGGAATTAGCTGCAGACACCAAAAGCATTTCCGCGGCACACTGTAAACATGTTAATTCCTGCTCTAAAATTGAACATTTTAACATGGGCGTCTATGGAGATTGACTTGTTGCTTTGAGCCAGCTTCAAGTGGCCTTGTGAGGAACTGCAGTTCTGTGTTGCCCCTTGAAAAAAAAAACACATGCAAAATTGGCTACTGATAGCTAATGCAAGTCTACTTTCATGCAACTGCTTCCTTATAATTTTTATTTATGCGTGTACAAAAAAAGAAAAAAAAAAGGAAAAACCCTCTTTATCAAGTTGATGAAACCTGAATATGTAATTAACCAATGCAGGTATTTAAGAGTATAATATTATTTCTACCTACAGTTAGGTTTCATTAAGACCACAGTGCAGTAGTTAAATGTGAACATGAGTTTTTTTACTCTCGATGAATCTATGCTATGTCATATTCATTAGTTTTGCTCTAAACGAGTCAAAATAATTGTTGGCCTCTGTCATGGAAAAGCCACGTTTTCCAGCACTCATGGAACTGTCGCACTCTAAGGACTGGTTTTACTCTGACTTCTCCGTTTTGGTAGGGTCATTGACTATTGGCTTCAATGTTTTTTTTTTTTGTTCTCAACTCCCTGCTGGATCAGACCAGCAGCTACAGATGAAAATTTGAAGGTCCGTGAATGCAGTTGTTGGGTTATTGGATTTGGACTCACCAATTTCCTGTGCTGGTCACCAAAGAACACATGAAGAAATGTTCATCTTTTTTTTCTTTTTTCATGCGCAGCGATTTCATGCTTGAGCTAAAAGTATTTTGCAGAGCGCAGTTCCTATTTTAGCACACCACTATGTCAATACCACCAGGTCTAACTGCTGCACCACAATGATACCTTCTGTGCCTAAGTGAAGTCATCAACCTTCACCGCAACTGTGTGTTTCTGTAGCTTTCTCCAAAAAAATTATTAGTGTTGATATAATCTCGTTCCAAACAAAGATTCAAGGTCTGTGTACATGAACACACACTGCTCGGTGAAACCTCAAAATCTTTTGGGGGCATATTTAAATTTGGCAAGTGCACATTCATTGAGTGAAATAAGATGACAGTTTAAAATCCACAGACCGCCCCGTGTAAACATGCAATGTCTTAAAGAGGCGCTGGCTGGTTTAAGCAAGGCCACGTGAAAGGAAATGGCTTCCATATGTCAGGAGCTCAGGCTTTCCTTTGCCCGTTGTGCAGGATGTCTTCTTTGAGGGTTAATAGGAATATAAACCTATGAAGGAAGTAAAAGAGTGAAGTTTTTTGGTTTTTGTCTGGCAAGATGAAGTATGTAAAACCCTGTGGGACAGCTTTGATGTAAATCTCAAATCAGATGTATCTAAGACGTTACTTCTCCACGTACACACCTACTCTCGCATCAGCACGCACACACAGGGCGAACATTCCTGCAAACACGCACTGCACATTGTCAGATTGCTTCCTTTTGTAATGTTGATTAATGCATGCTGGCAGATGCTGAGATGATCACGGCCCTACAGAGAGCAGCTGAGCACGGAGGATTGACCACTCTCTTGCATTTTCTTTTAAAGACACACCGCACTCCTCTAAACTATCAATCTTTCCACTGTCCTCCTCAAATCCCCTCACACCTGGCCGCGTACCGCTTGAGATGTCTTTTTTTTTCTTCCCTTCTTGTCCAACTCCCCCCTCAGCCCCAACTCTTCGCTGTCCACCCTTTCCTCCCCAATCCATAGGTCATATCTCCACATACTCCCTCGTTCTCCTCCTTAAGACTACTGTTCATAGTGTTTCTTCTCTCCCTTATCATTCCCTGAAGTCTTCCTCTTCCATTTGTCACATTTTTCCCACCAGCCCTGCAAGTAGAGCTCTGATCTTATTCTAAATTAACTGGAAAAACTAAGCAAAGGCAGAGGCATTTAGCTTGGGTCAGTGTACGCAGCCAAAGCATGACGGGGTTAATCAGTGTCATGGCAGCCTGAGTGGGTGTCTGGCTTCCCTCAAACAGGTCATGAAATTCTTCTACTCTTCCTCCTGGGTTTCTATTTCAGTATAGAAAATGTAAAAAAAAAAAAAAAATACTTCCAGAAACATTAGTTCCACATACCTTGCCACTTGCCACATACCTCAAGTGACAAAGCAGTTTGTTTATTGTTTGTTCTCCTGAGCTACATATGCTCCCAAGTGCGTACGTGTCCGAGATTCAAGGTCTGCCGTGTGACAACAAAGTGAACATCACCCTGCAGCTATGTTGTGATCTCTGTAAATGAGGCATATAATGGTGGCGTGGGGGCACATTACTTGCTTATCGTGAGCACGCTCTTTCACTCACAGGCACACCTGTTTTTGAAGTGCACACTTGCCCTCACCATGGCCTGCTAGGTGAGGAGGAAATAAATCATTTATCATAAGAATTTTGACGGCTGACGTGCAAAAAGACACCAATCAAATGGAGGTGAAAAAAATTCCATGACCGTTGTGCACAAGTCGCCACCTTTGTGCACTTTAGCAGAAAGGGTTTTACTCAGAATTTCTCTTCCCCCCCGGAGAGGGCTGTCGGCTTTTTCTCATCCACCTCCTTCAGACATGTTGTCACACTGTTGAATGCAGTGAAAGCCTTTAAAACAGTCCCATAGCACCTTTTGGGCTAATTACAGAAAGGCTCCTGAAGATGACGTTTGCGTGTGCCTTTGCACACATATATCTGTGTGTTTCTGGGTCTGTTCCTGAGTGGGTGTGTATGTTGTTTCCACTCCTCAGTGCTCATTATTGACCCTGGCCTGAGCTCTTTCATTAGGGGGGCTGTGAAGTGGAGGGACGAAGGGGCCAGTAGGGGATCAGGGGATGGGGCGGAGGTCGTAATTGGGCTGCTCCACTCCCTCTGGCCTTGCTCAAGGTCACTGTGAAACAAACTGTGGGCTAGGCTTCTCAATCGTTTCTCCCCTTACCATCTCTCATCCTCCTTTCTAACCTCCTTCTCACTTTTTCTTCTCCTTCTTCCACTCATCCTTTCCTTCTCCTGGGGTCTTTTGTCACAGTAGACTGGTCCACTGGGGAGCCCCAGAGAAGCAGAGGGGCTAATTCAGTCTAATCTTTTAGCCTGTTAATGTCTAGCTGATATGTGGCTTTCTCCACATCCTCAGGGGAAGGCCTTTGTGGTGAAGGCCATCATTATGAAGTTTCCAGGCGCTCCTAACCAATTATAAGAAGTGGGCACAAATTAATTCATCTCAAACTTGGCTCCTAAGAAGTTTTCCTGATTGTTCTCAACTTTATTTCACATCTCACAGAAAAGAGGCAATTGATAGTAAAGGTTTCTGATAAAGAGAAGCCTGGTAGCGCTCACATTTTCTATTTAAAGAACAAGATTTTGTGTGAGACTTGCCAGTGGATTTTGTACAAAATTGTATCCGTCATGTGCAATTCTGTACACAGTTTCATCTCAAAGCCAAGTTCGAAGCCATCTGAGCAATGTAGCATTGTGGCGTAGCATTGCTTGTCTGGCCCTGGCCAGCGGTGAGCTCGGTCTAACGTTTCCCTCTGATTAAGACGCAGTGGTGAAAGCTGCCTTTGATCTGAGGAAATGTCTGCGTAGGGAGCAGTTGGAATGCAGCACTCTCCTCTCTGCTTTGCAGATGGAGGGAGAGAGATAGTGTCACAGTCTATTTGTCTGGTCTTGCCACTGCCAGTCTACCAATCACATTAACATCTGGATGTTCAGGCCTACTGAAACAAGCATGATGTCCCTAGTACATCTGTGAAGAAACTGAATTATTTATGTTGCCTTTACACAAAAATGGTAAAAAGACATTCCTCTTATACACATGTTGAGTTAAATGGTCTAACTGGTCTAAATGGTATCATGTAGTGGAAGTCTGACAGCAAAATTAATCTTTATTTAAAGTCAAAGAATGAAGGAATATTAGGGCCGCTTTTAAGGAAAAAATTATTTAAAAAAAATGTATTGTGCATTTTGGCAATAAGGTCTAAATGCCACGAATCAGCTCCATGTGTCTATCAAATCAACAGTTGACTAATCTTGAAATTTCAACATCTCAACTTAATTTTTAAAATATGAAAATTAAAAAAAATTCTCCTATAATATATTTTTATTTCTTTAGTTCAACTTTGATCTTGAAATGTCAAGTTTATTCTTAACATTTCGTATATTTAAAAATGCTAAAAAAAACCCACAATTTTCTCCCTTAATATGGTCTGAATATTACTTGTACATTTTTTTTTATATTTCAATTTTTTCCCTGTAAATAGGACCTATTATGCCAATTTCTATCTCCATATTTTTTTCCTTGGACTCTACTAGAGTAGCTTTGCATGGTTCACAGTTTAAAATGATCCTTATTTATCTCATAGTGGACAGTTCATCCTCTGTCTGAAACAAACCATTTTAGCTCATTTCCCCTCCCTTTAAGTCAACTTTCATCTGATTGGCTGCCTTTTGTAAACAGGTGGTTTGGACAGCAGGTGGGTGGGGCTTCTGTGCTGATGGCCAGAGCTGCTGGTTGAGATGACCATTTTAAGGATATTCCCTCTTTATGACATTATACTAAGCTCAGAGTAGAAAAGACTTGAGACCTGAGCATTTGGCTCATAGGGACTACTTTATGCTGCAGTGTAACATTGTAACCACTGTAGCAGGATATACATGATAGAAAATAAAGAAAAGCGTAATAAATCCCCCTTTACATGTCACTTAGTGAAAACCTGTGATTGCTATAAGTTAGAGTTTGTAACACATATGCCATGTTATTTCTATATTTTCTTCTCCGTGTCTCTGCAGGCCTCCTGCTCTGGCGGGCAGTCCAGCTTTCTCCGACATCTCCCTCATCCGGATCTCGCCCCAACGGAACCCATCCGTGGGGGCCGAATCGCCGTTCCACCCTCCACACCCGTACATCAACCCATACATGGACTACATCCGCTCTCTCCACAGCAGCCCCTCCATCTCCGTTCTGTCAGCCACCCGGGGCCTCAGCCCTGCAGATGGTGAATAAACTGAAACATACACCGACACACACAACGCATGACGCATGCACACTCACATCCCCAGCTGCACACAGCCCCTGCAGAGGGTGATAAGGCCTCAGTAGACCCTTAAAAATAATGGCTGAAATTGATTAGAGAGGTTTGATTGCTATTAGGGGGGATCTCGGTTCAGTGTATCCGTTTAATTCCTGGTCGAGATCAAAAGAGGTCAGGTGAGAGGCAACCAGATCCATCTCTATTAAGACCCAGGGGTTGGCGAGACGTTATCTGAGTGAGGGAGCTGGTGGATGGGAGTGTTATGAGTGTAGCGCCATCCGTGTGGGTGGGGGCTCAGATTGGAGGGAGGCTAATCCTTTTGATCTGTAAGTCATGTCGGAGACCTCTGGAGGATGCATCAGTGAGCGGCAGGGTCACGTACAGTTACACTGCACACACAGAGGGATGGTCGGACTCAAGTTCAGGATTGGGGGGAGGCAAGCGGGGTCATTGTTATGCCATCCTACAGAGAACAATGTTTTTCATGAGATCTTAATATGGATTTTAACTGGGAAATCAACTGAAGCGGACATATGTAGTAGTTAAAATCTATACCTGAAATAAATGAAATACATAAAATAAACATTTTTTAGCAACTTAGTGAAAGAAAAGAAAACTGTAAATCCATAATAGACAAATTTTATTAATTTTCATGATTATTTTGGTCATATACACAGGGGCTAAAGCCTATATTTTATATTTTTTTACATCTATTTTTCCATGTAGATATTTGGCTTATTCGCCAAATACCTACATTCAAATTATAGGTCTTGAAATGGGCTAATAATCATTTATGGCCCTCACCTCCTCAGCCATCAGCCTTTTGGTACTTCAGCAGCAGCAGAGACCCACTTTAGCCCCCAACCTTGTGTTGAAGTGTATTTCTGAAATGGCAAATAGCTGGGACATTTCCTGTGCACTTGTTCATTTGACTTCTTCTCATCCAGGTCTGTTAAAAGCTGTGACTAAGTGAAGACCAAGAGTCTCAGCTTGCAACCTCACTCAGCCCTCCTCCTTTGCTCCTTTTTTGCACTGGAAGTATATACCGAAGCTCAAACTCTCTACCCTCCAATTTTCTATTACCACAACATAATGTGCACCAGTCTCAGATTGCTTTAAATCAAAATAGTTCCTCCAACCTACCACATGATCCCCTTTCACTTCATAATGCTGTGAATTGTGAATGAGGCACCTAATTACTCCTTTAATCAATCCGGTGATTAATTAACCCATCAGCTTTTGTGTTGTTGGTATATCACGGCGCTTACAGGGAGCCTCCTTCAATATGCAAAGATTTTTTTCTAGCAAAAAAGTACATTTGAATAATGATGAATTAATTAACAGAATCTAATGGAGATTTAAAGTGGGTGGGATTTAGTGCCACCCTCTTGCTACCACACATTTGCTTTCACATCTCTTTTTTTGTGCCCCCCCACCCCCAATATTTCTCTCTTTTCTATGTGAGAACGGGTTCAGAGGTAGGCTTGCCCCTGCTCCTATTGTTGTTCAAAAGGAGCACCCGGTGGCTCACCAAGTCCTGAGGCATGTCTCTGCCTTCTCTACATTGAGTGCCACACTGACAGCCTTCCCCCACTCCCCCCTTTTTGCCCCGAGGATCACACTCAGATGCCAGCATTTCTGATTTAGAAATTCTGCAAAGCTCTTTTCTGCGCATGGATCCTGAATGGGACACATTATGGATGAATGCAAAAGCAAAGCTAAGGCGGAACACTGGAGACAATTAAGAAACTCCCCCCTTCCACTGAAGACATAAAAGCCAGATCGAATTAATTTAGAATTTTTTTCTTCCATTCATTTAACCAATCATGGATGCGTTTTGCAGGCATACAGGCCAGCCTTAAGAGGAAATCTCCTCATACAGGGTTTCTTTATTTATTTTCTCTTTATTTCTTCAATTGGGGGGGAAAAAAAGATCTGCAGTGGTCTGAACCGATTCCATATTTGCATCCAAAACCACAGTGTTAGTCTTTTCCCTCTCTCTTTCTTAGAATATTTGCATACGGAAGCCCACCGCCAGATGTTTATTTTTAGGCTATGGTTCAAGGACTTACAGTACTCTATAACTAAGGGAATGACTTGGAAAAGAGAGACATTTAGAGAAAGAGAGAGAAAGTGAAGTGGAGGCTGAATCCTTATGCATGCAGATCTATCTGGGCAGATTTAGGCCTTTTGTTTTCCTATAGAGTTTAAATGAGCAGAGTCGAGGAGCAGGTTGCATATCTGCAGTCTGCAGCCCCGATGTGCGTAACACACAAGCACTGTCTTTGGCAAAGGATGCTTCAGCCCACATAGTCTTACCACACACACATACAGTAAATACATATATACAGTCATGCCCTTTCTCTGAGTGATCAGTAAGAAGAGAGAAGGCTGTTTAAAAATTGTATTGTATTGTAAGGCGATTGGTTTTGCTGTTCACAACATGAATGCATCAATCAAACACTAATGCACACTCACTGTAATCTCTGAGCAAGCATCCGGTAATCCCCAGTGAGGCTCTCCACTTCAGGTGATGCTCCCTGTGCAGCTGTTTCGCTAAACTTGATGGTGTTGCTAATGTGCTCATTACTGTTCTGCTGAGCTGATTATCATCTAATGTAAATGAATGCAGGTTTTATAATGCAGTGCAGGTGCTCTGCCTGTCATGTTTTTCTCACTACCTAATAATTTTTTCTCCTTCCTTTTGTTTCTCTCTTTTTCTCTACCCACCTTTTTCAAAATGCTCCTTCAGTGGGTGCTCCTGAGTTTACGTTTCGGTTTATTCTTTCCTGACCTGACCTTTTCTCCTCCTCCAGCCCCTCACACAGGTCTGACCACAGCTGAATACTACCACCAGATGGCTCTGCTGGCGGGCCACCGTAGCCCTTACACCTCCGACCTCCTGCCATCAGTGGCATCCACTGCTGGGGCCAGCAGTGCCAATGCCCTGCACATGGAGTATCTGCAAGCAATCGACAGTAAGTCTACACTGATCTCAGACATGTTGCGTATATGGACACACACAAACCAATTTCTATTCATCCTAGGATTACACTGATACAGATTGAACTCAGTTTTTTTTTTTATGTTTTGTGTCCATAAATAGATGCTAGACTTTTATTGTTGCTCTGAAAATCTTAATCATAAACCTTTCATGAACTGTCATTATAAAAGCAGGCTTGATATTCAGCTTTATGGCAACGGGTTTTAAAAACTGTGTTTTGTTTTAGGAGAAAGATACATTTATATACCAGGAAAGGAAAACTACATTTTTGAAGATTAAAGATCATCAAACAAAGCGATATGAAGTAGTTTATGGTGGACAGTGACTTTTTGCTTTTATCCATCCAATTCAGCATATGTTGACTGATTTAAAACCATGATTAAATATAGCTAAAAAGTTTTTTTTACAGCACTACGTAGTATGAATATATTCCTGCATGCTGCACTTAAATTATATTTAATTAGGATTTTAACTTACATAGGCATCCTCAAAACTGGACATTTAAAACACAGCCCTGCAAGGGAATAGACATGTACCACATCAGTACCTACTGGGATTGCATCTTAAAGTGAGCGCATACCTGCAGAATAAAGCACGGGTGGCCCCTGTGGGAATTCAGTCCTTAAATTGCACTCACACAACTCACCTATGTTGTGCTATATATAGATCAACCATGGCGAGAAGGTATCTGCAACTTTTATTTTGACATGATTTAAATAAGCTATTGTCTTAATGTGTTCGGCTCAGGTCTGTGTGCAGAGGACTTATGCTAATGAGTTATTTTAAAGTGTAAATAGGAAATTAAATGCACACTGAATCTTAGAAAGGTCGGACAGCCTCACCCCGCTCCCTTTGATGAGAATGTATTTAGTCAGGCAGACGCTGCTTTCATGGAAATCCGGGGTGAACTTCCCCCCCATTCCTCAGAACAAACTAATTAAAACTAGCCAAACTTGTGCGGGTATCAGAAAATTAATTGCTATTAAGTGGGAATTGGAATGTCCCACCATTCATCACTGGAGAAATCCTTTCTTCTGTGTCACTTTTTAAGATTAATAGACTGAAACAAAACAATTAGGGCCAAATTTAAGTAGAGATGCGGTGCTCCTCACTTAAAAATCGCCTGTGATCATTGCTGGTAATAACTCATCATGTTTCAACAATGTGTGTTCCGACGCCTGAAAAATTAACACTTTAAAGCTTTGGTGGATTTCAGAAAAAAAAAGAAAAAAAAAACATACAAAGAGCAGAGTCTGTCAAGAGGCTTTCACTGATAATCTGGGCTACTACGCTTCTGCAGCTATTTTAGTCGATTTCAGATCAGTTTAATTACCTTCAGAGAGCGCTCTGCTAATGAAACAATGGGCCTGTCCTGCCTATTTGTGCTCTAATGGGCTATTGTCTATGTTCGTACTGCCTAATTAGCACCATAGCTCTCATAGATCACTAAGACTAAAGTCTACACTACCATAAAGTCTTTATTTGTGGTCTTTATTAGCTGACTATAATCTCCCTGCTATTTTCTACTAATAGTTGGTTGTTTTTCTTATAAACAGGCTTGCTTTTAGCAGCGTTTTAACATTTTAAACACTGGAACTGTTTTACGTAACCTGATTAATTGTAGCTATTAATTATATGGTTGCACGTTAAGTGTCCCTGTTTTGAATGCATAAGCAGTATAAACATTTCATAAATATTAATAATACATTAAAAGGTAGCTGTAAGCATGCAAACGTATTTAGTAATGTATTTGTCAACAACTAGAACTGCTCACAGGCACCTTTAAGTGGAAACTTGTGTGTAAACAGGTAATGAATAACAAAAAAAACAGCTTTTTAAATATAAATTTTGTCTTAGAAGAAGTTAGAATGTCTGACATATTGAACATTAATAAACATTTAAATGTCCTTATACTGTAGCTGCCTGCAGCTACGTTACTGTTTGTTGTAAACTGTGTATTAAATATTAATATACAGCTTATGCATGATAAATAGTGGGTAAAATGTACATATTGAACTGTAATTTTAGCAAACAGCTGTATCTCTTCATAAACAAATTCAGATTAAAGAGTTTGTGGTGATTTGAGGTGGTTTATATTGAGGGCCCTTGCATCTCCAAAATCAAGTTTATACTGCGAAAAAAAATATCTGGTTAGCCTTACATTCACAGTGCCCCTCTCATGTGGCCCTCAGGTGTGTCGGTGAGGGTTCAACCCCAGTTTTGGAGCCAGGTTTTATTTCCACCGCCAGTCAGTCTTGCCCGTCTGAACCCTCCCCGGCCGTGAGAATTAATGACGGGGCAGCTAACCATCCATCCTGTCCATAAATCAAGAGGAAATTAGAGGGACACTCCTGCAACGAGCCAGCACGTTTCTCTCTCGGTCTCCCCGGTTGGCTGATTTATCATTTGGGCTGCGCATTAATAAACACCACTCCCATGAGGTTTTGCAGTGGTGGGACACAGCCCGATCTCGTCAGCAGTATACCCCCCGCCCCTCACCTAATTCACCACAAGTAGAGGCTTTCCCTCACACTCACTGGTGTTCAGCTTGTTTAAAGTCTCAGCTGGTGTCAAATTTAGGACATATAAACTCACTCACCTCGCTGTGTGTGCCCCGAGCACCCCCCTTCACAAACACATGAAAACGACAGCTTTTCCATACAATGACAATGTTAAGGCAGTCTCCGTACAGCTTCGTGCGGTGGATGAAACTCAGGCCTATGTATGCCAGAACACCACCGCTGCCACTAGAGCAGCATCCACACACGCACGCACACACACACACACACACACACACACACACACACATACACATGCACACATCCACACACTGTGATTACCATGTGAATGGAGCGTTCTGTAATCGCTGGATGTGTCAAACGAGAGATGGAGCATTTGCGTTTGGGAGATGGATGGATTGTGGGGGACGTAAATATGGAGGGGGGTTATCGGGGCTGCGTAAGCTGGTTTTGTTTGCCTTTATAAAATAACTCAAAATGTTTTATTTCCAAATCTTGAGTCACAAAGTCATTGTGTCAGTTCACGCACAAAGCACGACATCCCCTCAGCGCTTTTTTTCCCCTCCTTCCATCTCCCCCTGTTTTTCTCTGTCTTGTTTGTGACATCTCCATGTGAAAAGACAACAAAAGTCATGTTTTAATCTCTACCCGTGGCTCATTGTATGTGCACAGAGAATGGTTGTGCTGTTTCCGCCTTTTACCTTTTCAAACTCCCTTTTTCGTATTTCCAGTCAACACTGATTGCATTTGAATAACGAGTCAAATTGGACTTGATTAAATATTACCATACACAGTCAGAGCATTTCTCCAACATAAAAGGCATGTTTTCTCATAGATGAAATGCAAGCAGTGCATCAAGTGACAGCCGAATACTCATTCAGATGAGCCTTTTGTCTGATGATTGACAAAAATGTCATCTGTTGGGGTTAGATTAGGTTAGAGATTGGATGAAGTAAGACAGCAAAAAAAAAAAAAATTTGTCCTGCATTCATTATTCTTTAAGCTCTCAATATATTATTGTTATTTAGTGTGTTTTTAAAATTTTAATGGACTGATATCTTTAAATTTATATTGCATTGGGTTTGAGGTGTACAGTTTTTAACAGAAAGTGTGGGTGTGTGTGGAAGAAGTCTAATAAAAGATGTGATCTAGTTCTGTGAGAGGAATTGTAGGATTGACCCGTAATAGGGACTAAAAGTTAATATTTGCTGGCCTTTGTGAGTCACACAGTTTTATAGAAGCATTTTGTGTGTTTGTTTCTTTCAAGGTGGTCAGTCGGGAACTAGCATGTGCCAATAATGAATGAAATAGGAGGCTCTCCCTAAGGGAATGATGCTGTAAATTATTTTCTAATATCACCGATACTTATAGTAAAACTTTCCATAAAGTTCAGTAGGATCAGTGCCCATGACAAAAGTGTAACAGAAGTGTGTGGTGGGGAAATAGTGTATATATTGCCTGTGTCAAGGCCCCATGTGGGTGACGATCTCCCAGCCAGCCAGTCAGCCTGCCTCCCCGGCGGCTTGTGTCAGTCATCCGGTGCACCTCGTGGAAACATCACATACATCACGCCTCCGTACCCGAGACTAGCAAAGGGAAGCAAAAGAAAAGAGTAGAGAAGGGAAAAGGAAAGATCCATCGCCACACCCACAGCCATTGATCAGCAATCTGTAAGAAGAGCCTGATCAATCAACCTGCACACTCAGCCACTGTCCAAGTGACAGGGCCCAAATAGCCAAAGCCAACAGACTGATGAGTGATATGACAAGTGGATGGGCCCCCAAATGTGTCTTGGCCCATTGATTTCCACTCGGCTCGTAATAAGATCAGCAGAAATATGGGTCGCAGTGAGAGCGAAGCGTCATAGCTCAGGATGAATGGAGGCCAGTGCTTGGAGCCACACAGATCTGTTTTTATTTGGAGGTTCATCAGTGGTTATACAGACCCCAGGAGAGGCTTTGGGTTGCTTCTGGGAATTTTACGATCAACAAAGTTAGCTCAGGTTGCGGGTTGAGAAACTACAGAGGAAAAAAAAAAACTGCCACAATAGATGAAAAATAATTTACATGGCTATAAGATACACCTCAGATTATTTATCATGTGTATCATTTGCCTAGTGGAAGAATGACATACTGCCTTACACAGACCACATGATAATTCACTGTGTTAACAAGCTGAACATTCATTGGCAAGGATTTGTCTACAGTCCTGTGGTTCTAGCATTACCACACCATCTCCTGTCAGATTGTCCTCAGGGATGAGGCGCTATCCAGAACAATCCATTTACTCACTATCTTTCCCCTTTTGTGCCCCATTTCCTGTACAACTGATGTTTTAGTGAAGTAGTATTTTGGATTTTTTTTTTTTACCCAAAACTAAAACTTAAAACTCAACCTTTTCCTGTTCTCTCCAGCCCAGCATTAAGTTTTGCCTACCCTCCAACCCCGGTGGCTTTGCACGTGCACCAGCAGCTGATGAGCCGTCAGCCGGGCATTGTTGGCTCTGCCTTTGGCCACAGTCCACCTCTCATCCACCCAACGCCAGCCTTTGCCACGCAGCGACCTGTGCCTGGCATCCCACCATCTGGACTCAGTGCCAGCGAGCGCTCAGTCATCTCCAACGACTCTTCACAGGTGAGAGCAGCAGCTATAGCTTCTGCGATTCATCATCACAGGTAATAGATGGCGGCGGCGCATGCCAGCCACATCTGAGGGAAATGCAACGAGCTAACATGGTACAGGCAGGACCCCCCCCCCGCGCGCGCTCCTCTCCTGGGAGTTTCCTCCTACTTGTGTTGTCTCTTGTTTTTAGACTGCTGAGCGTGGCCCAGAACCTGCCTGCAGCAAACAACAAGGAGCTTGTTAGCATAGAATCCCACCGCTGACTCCATTAATCACTAGAGAGAGAACAAGAATATAGAGAGGGAATATTGACATGGATGGATGGATCCAAAGGGACTTTTTCTCTCGTTCCTCAACCCTTACTGTATGTGCGGGCCTGCATTTGAAGTGAATATTCAGTGTTTATTACCCATCCTCCCTGCTGTTCCCCATGCCTTGAATTTTATGTTATCACAAATGAGGCCTCATTCAAATTGGGCACACCAAAATTGCCTTCTCCATTTTTCCGAGTCAACAGAATATTGCTTTGGGGCCACAGCTGAATATCAAATATCGGGCAAATGCTGAAGAGACTGAGAGAATGGAGTGTCCTGTAAAAAACTCAATATTATGGGAGAAAACATTTTCGGGAACAAAAAAAACTTGCCTTTGTTTCCAGAAGTTCAAAAACTCTTTGTTAATTCTGTTATTTCTTTTAGCTCAGTATGTAACAAGAATTCCCTCAAGGGCATATTTAAGCCAGGGCCAAAGTCAGGTCATTCATTGGTTGAATTGGTTCATGTGTTTTTTTAATTGCAATGATTAGGGTAGCTAATGTGATACACTGAATTGCATTGCTTTTCATTAGCTCAGTTAAAGCTCTTGTCTGGGACTTGGGACTTTGCAGGAATCATTACGGTTCAACCACAGTTGTTTTTTTTCCCTGGCTGATTAAGTAAGTGACTGATTGACTTATAAGCATCACATACATTTTTAATAATACCATAAAGAATAAAACAAGAAATATCAGGAAAAAAAATTACAGTATAATGTACTGTGCAAAAGTCTTGAGCCACCCCTCATTTCTTTATATTTTGCTAGGAAAATGGGAAATAAATGCAGTGATTTATTGATTGTGCAAACATACATGGAAATACAGTATATAAGGGAAAACGGAGTTTGTACAATTCTAACAAGCTTGAAAGTCATTATTTGGTATGACCACCTTTATTCTTCAACATAGCCTGAACTCTCTTAGCCAAGCTTTCTTGTAATTTCTTTAAGTAGTCTTCAGGAATAGTTCTCCAGGCTTCTTGAAGGACATTCAAAGCTCTTCTTTGGATGTTGGCTGTCTTTTGTTCTGTTCTCTGTCAAGATGATCCCACACTCCTTCAATAATGTTGAGGTCTGGGGAGGCCAATCCATGACTGATAGTGTTCCACTGTGTGTTTTTCTATCCAGATGTTTTTACTGCAATTTCAAATCTGGATCCATCACTCCATAAGACCTGTTGCCACTGATTTTCA
>VUQI01059490.1:0-17041 GCA_015106735.1 Paratilapia polleni
CTTTTGTATTTTAACCCCCCCCCCCCCCCAATTAAAAATTGTAAGGCAGTTAAAACTAAAAAGAATAATAAAATTGCATCAGAGCTCCACTCATTTAAAACAGCCTTAAATGTAGTTGGAACTGAGTAAAACTTTACAAGTTAAGTTTAACTTATTACGAAAAGGCCACTTAAGAAAAATCAAGATACTTAATCAGAAACATACAAAACAGGCCATATGCCCAATCACAAACAAGAGCTCGAAAAAGGTCAATTTTAAACATTCTTGTAATCAAAGTCTGCCACGGTTCCTAAGATGAATGGATTTATGTGTTGATTGTACCTAATCAAAGTCTTCCTCTCTTGTTTTCTCATACTCACCCTCTGTTGTACATTTCCTTCCTTCAATGGCTGCTCAATTGTTCACTGTGACGCTGCTTGTTGCCAGTGAGAGCAGTGGGGACCATAACGCTGCATGCTGTGAAGAGTTTTTGTCATTACCTCAGCCCATAAACTCCCATCGACAGAATGTAGCAGCGTGTGTACATGTCTGTATGTCTCTAACATAGGCTAGGCATTCCCTTGGTCCCACAAAGTGTATTTAATGGGTATACATCACTCAGTTTCAAGCCAGAGCCTCCTGCTGCGAAGCCTTCAGGCTTTGCATTGCTGCCACCGGGCTCATGAAAAAAAACAACAACAAAAAAAACCCCTGAAGAGTGTTATACATGTTTTCTGCACTCTCAAAGGTGAAAGCAGTCATATACAAACAATATGCCTGGTATTAAGGCCTAGACTGTAAGGTTACTGAACTCATATGGCAGTCGAGTGTTATTCATACACACAAAAGAGACACGTGTAAGGCCAAACCCCTTTCTTTTTATTTCAAAGCAGATTGATCTTGCCAGCATGATAGTCACTGTGGGAATAACTACCTACAATGAGTTCTTGTTTGACTGGCCAGGAGTTTATACACAGGCAGACCAGAGAATCGGGGTCATGAAGAGTTCGTGTGCAGCTGGTGGCTCCCCTCTGCCTCGATGACAGACACACCGGTGGGCAGTGAAAGGGCCAAAAAAGGCCAAGAAAAAGGTAAAGTAAACCATAGGCTTTTGTTTTAATGTGTATGCTGGCTGCCAACTCTTGTGGTATTTTAGGACCAAATCACCTTTGGGCTGAACTTATGAATATTGCAAACAGTAAAAATAAATTCTATTTTTTTTTTAAAAAGACCTCAAGAACAAAATCTAATACATTTGAGAATAACACAGCTTTAAAAATGATCAAGGCAGAGCTCCCCCAGAAGCAACTTAATTTAGAAATATAGAGTGTTTTATTAACATTTCGAATACTAAACAACTACCTGACTTTAGTTGTTGTCAGTAAAGGCTGTAGGATAACTGATCAGGACATGCTGAAAAAAAAGAAGACTGAAGCACTCATACACCATCATATTCAGTGGCAAAAGGATTCAAAAACTACAAAAAAAAATGACAATGCTGCAATGGTATCATCAATTTTGGCCAAGCTTTAGCTGTCACACAGATGGCCTCACATTTGACTTTAGAATACTTTGGTATACAGAGGAGTTTATGGTCAACTCAATGCTCCTGACCAGCAAATTGCCAAAACTGTTTTTACAGAGGTGGTCAAGTGCATCTGATTAGCAGAACCTGGCTGCTACTTACCATCTTCATTCCTTTTGAAGCAGACACGGGGTACTTAGTCTTTCACAGATCCTTAAATATATGTATTTTAGAATTAAGTATATACATGTGAGCTATCAGGCAGGAGGAAAAGAGGAAGACCACAGAGAAGATTCATGGATGTAGTGAAGGAGGACATGCAGAGGGTTGGTGTGATAGAAGAGGATGCTAGGGATAGGGTAAGATGGAGGCAGATGATCCGCTGTGGCGACCCTTAAAGGGAGCAGCCAAAAGAAGAAGAAGATGTCCATGTGAGATATAAAAAGTATTTTTGTAAATTCTTGTATCAGAGGTCTTTTTATTGCTATAATTATCTTTTTCAAGTTGTGGTGACTTTTCTTCCAATTTTCTAAGTAAGCTAAAAACTACAGTGAAGTTGCTTTAGGAAAATTGAGTCTTTTTAGATGACTCAGGGCTAAGCGTTAGTTGGTTTTGGTCGTTTTAGCTGACAATAGATAAACAATAAATTCTGAAAACTGTCAGCCTTATTCACTCTCTACTTGAATACTTGAATGTGTGTCATAGAGATAATACAGATCTGCATGTTTCTTTACACTCTTTTTGACAGCCTTTCCTCAAAGCCAAGCATCATTACCAGTATTTAAGTGACCGTTTTCCAGTCAGTCAGCCAACTGAATTGATTATTCTCAAGAGCAGCAGAGTGGAAAAGGCTTTATAAATAAAAAAGTCCTGCAGTGTACAGACAGAGTAATGACTCAGTCTATCATGATAAATGTATTACACTGACTGTACTGACTGTACAGGCCGTTAAGGGCACTGAGAAGGAATTAAGCAAGAGTCAGATATGGAGGAAATGGTGTCTGCAGGTAAACTCATTCAAAGCTTTTGTGTTCCTCTGTTTGACCAACAAATAATGGGCTCAACAACAAGGGCTTGATGTAAGAGGACGTATTACAGCAAATGAGGGTAAATTATTCTATTCACTCAAACACATCAGTATAATCCTTTAGAAAATGGAGAAAAAGATGTCTGCTGGCTGCTATCTGAGAGAAAATAAACCTGGGAGAAGTGAAAACATTACATCAGGAACCTGAAGTAAATCTGACCTGTTGAACAGACCACAGAAAGAATAGATCAGATCCGCATGGTAGCAAACAAGAAAGAAAAAAGAAAAGTAGAAGCTAGCTCAGCTGGCACTAAAGAGTAATATTTCTCTCTGTTTCTTTACACGTTTCAGTCAGCTTTTATCTAACCTTGCCTTGAAAAGTGTATTGGACTTGAAAGAGTGTAATTAGCAAGGCACACCAAACCTAAACCATCAATGTTAAGATGGTAAGAGCAATGACCTTTCATAGTTCTCAAAGTGAGACCTAAAACCCGGAAAGCCACTAAGTGAGCCTGTTGTGCTCTGAAATATTGCTGCTCTGAAAATGGAACTAATTCTACTTTCACTGCAAACAAAAAGACAAAGAGAGATGTATCGATTCTCAACACAGCTCACTCCATTGTCTCCACATGGATACAGGGTCTAACACAGAAAGGGGCAGATAGTGACTATTACACCTGAAATACAGCCAGCCATTAGAGCAAAACATCTCAGACGGAGTCACAGGGGATTAGACAGCTCTAAGAAAGCATAAAGATTCAAGGACTGAGTGTCTCATTCATCTGGAAATGGAAAAACATATTAGTATGGATTACAAGCAGTGGCTAGGCCAAAACGGATGGCTACTGCTGCCGCTCGAATCTCCTTGGGCAGATCATAGTTTACCCTCTAAAAGACAACTTGACTTTATTATATGTAATAAAGTCACAACTGATTTGGTAGAAACAGCAACAAACTTGTCCAACAAGGAGCAGAGCGAGCAATATTTGTCTTTCTCTACATCTCTCTTCCTAATAAAGGCTGCCAGTGGGGTATACAGTTATATAGACAGGGCTGCAGCACTACTGGTTAATGTGCGGAATCACCATGAAACTCTTAAAATAGACACTACATTTGTTTTTTAAAGTACCGTCACAATACTCTCATAATTCTGTTTTTCCATCTTAAGTTGTTAGTTATATTTGGAGTTTTATCTATATTATGCAAACTATTTACAATGTAGTCATTATTTATTGTGTGAAATATATCTGTAATACACAGTACTTTAAGTCTCTGGAAATACACCCTACCAGCCAAACAGCAGCCCAAACCTGCATCAATACTGACCCCTTCTGGAAAACATGGCAATGTACAACTCAATGACAGTGACAGCAATCTGTTTTGGCATTTTAAACAGTCCTTAAGGTAGCTATTAACCTTAAGGTAGGCTTAACTGATGCAAACACATAAAAGACTGCTGGAACTTAAAGACCATACAACCACTGATTACTAAAACATGTTA
Source organism: Paratilapia polleni (assembly GCA_015106735.1). Taxonomy (NCBI): domain Eukaryota; kingdom Metazoa; phylum Chordata; class Actinopteri; order Cichliformes; family Cichlidae; genus Paratilapia; species Paratilapia polleni. The sequence continues at coordinate 4,033 of VUQI01059490.1, forward strand.
TGCCACAATGTAGGAAGAACTGAAATGGTGTATACTATCAAAATAATTACAACTGCTAAAACTGGATATTTAATCTGGCATGGATTAAATATGGTTTGACCTAGGGTTTTTAAATGTTTATTTCTTTTTGGTTGTTTCACAGATGTGTGTATGTTTTACATCTACCTCTATCTCAGTGGGGGTCATGGATAATAAGGGAGATTGGTGTATTTATACTCAATCTATCTGTTTATTTCCTCTGGTGCTTGAATGATGTTGATTTTTGAATGTGGTGTTCATGTGGTTCCTGAATGGCTGGGAGGGTGGAGCTGGAGGTTGTGGGTGTGTTCCTCTGGATGCATTGATTTTTTTTTATCATTCATGTCTTTTTTTCCCCTACACACTTTGGCTTATTCCTTCGGAGGATTTGGGGTAACTTACATTTTTCAAATAGGTGATTATTGAAATAGGTGATTTATTGAAACATGTGCAAACATCCATGAAAAGTACATAAGGCAGTATATAAGGCAAAAACAGAGGCTGTACAATTCCACCGAGCTTGAAAGTCAATATTTGGTATGACCACCTTTGTTCTTCAACACAGCCTGAACTCTCTTAGACAAGCTTTTTTGTAATTTCTTTAAGCAGTCTTCAGGAATAGTTCTCCAGGCTTCTTGAAGGACATTCAAAATCTTCTTTGGATGTCGGCTGCCTTTTGTTCTGTTCTCTGTCAAGATGATCCCACACTGCTTCAATAATGTTGAGGTTCGTTGAGGTCGTGTTCCATTGTGTGTTTTTCTGTCCAGGTATGCTTTTGCTGCATTGGCAGTGTGTTTGGGATCATTGTCATGCTGAAAAATGAAGCCGTTGCTGATTAGACACTTTCCAGGTAGTATTACATGGTGGATGTAAATCTGATGGTACTTTGCTATGTTCACAATTCCAATTTTGACAAGATCTCCAACACCACTGGCTGAAATGCAGCTCCAAACCATGACAGAGTCTCCACCATGTTTTACAGATGGCTGTAGACACTCACTGTTGTACCTCTCTTCTGAACTCCTCCGTACATATTAACGACAGTTTGAACCACAAATTTCAAATTTGGATTCATCACTCCATAAGACCTGTTGCCACTGATCTTCTAATTCTTGTGTAATTTGGCATACCTCAGCCTTTTCTCCCTGTTTCCCTTCCTTAAGAATGGCTTCACAGCTACCCTTCCACTGAGACCATTTCTGATGAGGCTTCGGCAAACAGTAGATGGATCAACTGAAGGGTCAGATGCATCTCTCAGGTCCTGTGTCAGGTCTTTGCTGTTTTTTGTTTTTTTTCCTGTTTCTTAAGGACATGACTTTCAGATACTGTTCATCTGCTATAGATACTTTTTAGGTCTGCTACTTCTTCTTTTTTTCTCCACTTGTCCAGAGTCCTCAAATTTTTTGAGGACACACTGCACACAATGCCGAGATATGCCAGGTTTTCAGCTAATAGCTCTTTGGGAATCACCTTGTTGATGCAAAAATACTATTTGATGCCTGTCAAACTGTGTTATGTTTGGCATTTTTCGTAGATTCAGCTAAAGAAATTGGAACAAATTATGTGATTTTCCAACAGGCTGTTAGTAACAAAGTGCCTAAAGATACAATTTAAAATTGGTTCTTTGCTAAGTTGTCTGTTATGTGTAGACACAACACTGGCTCATTCCTTGAGTTAGGAGCCTTTTTTTATGTTGGAATGATTCATAGGTCAGTGGTTTAACAAACAAACAAACAGACAAACAAACAAACAAAAAACATTCTTCTGAAAATGGTCAGGTACAAGGACTGGACTGAGAATGAGTGAAAAAGTAGCCAATGTCCAAAGAAAAATGTTGAAAGTTCTTCAGAAAGCCTGGAGAACTATTGCACAAGACTACTTTAAAAATTACAAAAGGTCTGGCTCCTTGGAAGCAAAAAGAAATTAGGGCTGGTTCAAGATTTTTGCACAGTACTGTAGGTCACATGGTTCTTTCTTTCTTTCGTTGTAATTAGGCTAAGTTCCTTTAGCCTCTGAGAATCATTCACCAGCTGCAAAATAATATAGGTGTGCTGCTATAGTGACAGACTGGTGCCATCTATCTGTGCTTTCTTTTCTTCCTCCTCTTATTCATGCCTCCCACTCCCTCTTGGCGCAAGAGTAAAAGGCCAAATTGCAGAATGTCCTGTCCCAAGCAGAGCTCATTATACAAGACTAGAGACAGAAAGAGAACAGGCGAGTCTGTGTGACACCGTTGGCCAGAGACAAAGAGATATGCAAGATGGAGGAGGAGAGGAGAGGAAATGAACTCCTCTTTGCTTTGATTAAAGGAATAAAGAACACAAATAAGTAGTGAGGAAGGGAGGGAGATGAGAGAGATCTCGCTTATGAAACAACCACTTGAGAAAAGCACAGAAGGACCTTTTACAATGTTGTCTTCAAATGTAATATTAAATGCCACAAAGGGCACACACAGTTATATTCATTATGTAAAGTAACAAGCAACTACTGTCAAAGTCCTTCCAAAACCAAGTCTCACCACTATGCAGCTCTCTTGGTAACACCTTTGAGCAGTTATTTTGAAGCCCCTATTTAAATGAATGAGGAGAGACACATAAAAAAAGAAAGAAAGAAAGAAAGAATAAAAAGATTGCTGACTTTGCCCCAAAAGTGAGATGAAATTCTCCCATAGACCTACTGCACATACAGTACTGTACATTACAAACACAAATGCTTGTCATCACCTAAATATAAGTGATAGCCCACCCACCAATCTGTATTTCCTGTTGCTGAGTCGTGGCATTAAATTGTAGTCAGGAATATGTTGCAGTGATCTTTGGCCTTTTGGAAATACAATGTCATTGCACAGAGTGAGCACAAAGTGTTTAACACAGGACATGTCCAGCTGATCTGCACGTATATTTTCACATATCATCTCAGTACACAACCAGCCTGAGGTCAGTGGCAAATGAAAGAGAACATAGCGTGCTTACTAGCAGCTAACTATGTAGAGTTTAGCTGTATTCCTCTTTCCTTATCTTTTCTATCTTTTTACTTGGCTAAATCACCATGGTAACATGCTGAAAACATAACCTGGTCGGGAGCAGGTATGTTCAAAGGTTCGGTTAGAAATCAGCTGGAAGCGCCATCTTTTCACTGATTAATTTATTTACAGCATGTTTTAAGTGCAATATAGATTCTCTGCTGGGTGAATACATTTTATATGTGCAAGTTGTTACTGACATCACGAAAGAAGCCCAGCTCTAAAGTTACAGCAGTGCAAACTGTGCATGTATTCATTTGGTGATGCAGAAAATGTATAAATGTTTTCATACTTGATTCTAATCTGCTGCTGAGTCTCTTTTACACAGCTGGAACTGCAGCTACTAGAACACAGAACACACACCAAGAATACCTGTTCATTCAATAAAATTAATTTCACTTTGATCTGCAGACAAACTAAAGTGATTTCCACATCTCCTTTATTAGGCTATGGGACAGTAAGCTTTAATGTTTAAATGCAACAAGTGTAACGTTTCAGAGCTCTAATGCAGCTGTCATATTAGAAATAAACAGCAGCACAGAGAGCGTACTCAGCATTAAAATAATTAACTGGAATTAAAATGTTTATTTTACCACTCTGTACTAAATCACCAGATTAACGATTTTCTGAAGCATTAATCTCTTCTCTTATTTGCAACAGTTTTGCATTTTACTGCTAAATTTTTATGTTCTTTATAGATTTCTATCACCATTTTATCATCATCATGTGATAATGTCTCTGACTGGAGTAGGCAGCACTCATAGGGATCATTTTGTGTGGAATAAGAGTCAGAAAGACGTGTGAAACGCCCCCCTTTTTAAGTGAGCATGCACAGTGCTTGAAGCAGAAAGTCCGGCTTAACAGAGAAACTTGATAACTACCGTCATGACACCCATTACCTCTGACTGGGGTTTTAGATTTTGTCAAGCCAGCCAACTCACAGAAAGCCTGGTTGCGTTGGACTTCCTTCGTAGTATTCCCCTCTGATGAAGATTTGTGCATCTGTTTATTAATACTTGAGACAGTCTACAGGACTCTATGTCAACTGTCTTCAAAAAGTGCTGTTTACACTGTAATATTGATTCTGAACTTCTAAAAAATATGCCCCTGAAAAATCCCCTCCTTATTATAATCACATAAAAGACTAACTCCAAAACTAATAAAAACGAAATTGAAACTGAACATTTTCTAACAATAAAAACTAAACTGAAAAGAGCAAACTCACTCTGAAAAGTGAAACTTAAATTAACTGAAAGCAAAAACTGTTCCATATGAAGTGGGAAGTCGGAAGTTCCCAGTACACAAAGTTTGGAGTTCCCAGTCTGCTTTTTCAGCTGGAACGCTCCCTCAAGTCAGTCTTCCCACAATCACACAAGTCACACAAACCCCAACTTCACAATCCAAGATGGCAGCAACAACTGTAAACAACTGTAAAGAGTAGAACTTACAATCTGTGCTACGACTGTTGTGTATTTGTGACTCGCTAAATAAGCCATACACAGAGAACCAACCAGGCCCTATCCGTGAACATGCTGTAGCAATGTTTTTAAGCACAAAAAAACACGCTTTCTAGTGATGGTTGAATGACTCTGGCTTGCTAGGGAGCAAAACAAAGCTGGGTTTTCCGGCTGCTACTACTGGACCACAGTCAAACGTGGTATGACGTCACTCCGAGCTCCGACATCCGACTTCAGAGATAAAAGGAACGGAGCATCTGCTGCTAGCACTGCTAAAGTTAGCCGGACCCGAACAAACTAATATGACATTGTGTGTGTGTGATGTTACACATGGTGCAAACTGCCACACATTTCAATGACATGATTTGATTATTGAAGAATGTGATTAACACATGGCTCTCAATCACATATGCAGTAACTGTACAGCAAGTGTTTAACCTCGTCCATTAAACTGTGGTCAGTTTTGATTGTTTCTGAGTGGTTTCTTACTTTCAGACTAGTTGACTACTTAGATTTTTTTGCTCTCTCTTAAATGACTAATAAATCAGCAGCCAGGAAAATCCCTACTAAGTACCAGATGATGGTATGTAGCATTCTAGAACAGCAGCCTAAAATGTTTGATTATAAAACTTCTCATGAATCAGTACCTGTTGATCACTGTACTTCAGGCTTCACTTCTAACTACCTCACTCTTTTACTATGTATCCTTCCTATACTAACACACAGGCTGACACCAAACAAGCACAGTCATGCACGGCTATGTGCAATGCATATCCAAGAGACAATGTAAGGATTATAGTTTGACTAGCCCACACTCCGTTGTTGACATTTAAGCGAATGCTTACACAGCGAAATCTGTTCCAGTCAATCCTCTGTAGATTCAATAACCGACAAAACAGCGAACCCAAGAAAGAACCATAGACTGCTGGATATATTCTAGCTACCTGCTAACTCACACATGCAAACACATCTTTATCAACTAGATTACGACTTTACTCATGCAAATGGGAACAATGATTCATGGAAAATGTGTTTAAGCATGTATACACAGACACATAATACATTTTAAGCTCTTCATAGGTTTTCTGTCCATCTCCTTTTAGTAATTTCTTATTTAATCTAGATAAGAAAGTCCCCTTTAAATCTCAGGTCAAATAGCATGCTGTTCTTCCAGGAGAAGGATAGAAGAAAAAAAGCTTAAAGTATTCTATTGTGGCCTGGTCTACAGATATACCAGCATTTTTTCAAAATTGGGTTTTTCCTCTGTTCTAAAAAAAACAATCATGTCATTATAAGGGCTTAAAAAAATCTCAATCCACATGAAAACGCAAAAACACAGCTGAAACACTGTTAAGAGAAAGGCAAACCAACATGCACCTTCCTCTCTGTGCTATATGGCCGTGTTATATTCTATTGTTCCACAGACACCGTCTCATGTAAACAGAGGGGATAACGGTGCACACTCTGGCGTTAGAAACCACGGACTCAGTTTTCCCCAGCTGCACATCAGCACTGGAGTTCTTTCTTTGAGCTAAAACTCTTTTCATGTGGACAAAACGCCAAACACATAGAAGAGCTAATACATGGGTATGTGTTTTCAAGGCCACTTTTAGAGTACTTCACACACATTTTACAGTATTGAGGTTTTGCAGTCACATGACTGCTAACCTTGTGACATTAACTTCTTTGCTGTTTTGGACGTGGCAATGTAGGGTCAAATGAATAAGGCCCCAGTCACATAGGCCTAGAGACCGAGGGAACCACCAACGAGGGAAAAATGTGTATTCTCTAAGTGGGTGGTGAAAATCTTCTTGTGATTGCTTTAGTTGCTAGCAGATTGCCCCAGTTACCTGTAGTTTGCATGGAGGATGCCGACATGTCTGCAAACACTCACCAACTACTAGCAAAGCAGCAGAGAATGTTCGCCTTCAAAGTAAAAGTTGCACCTTTAGAAACATGTTAGCTGCAACACTGAGGCACAACCTTTACTTGGAAGACAAATGTTGTACGTTTACAGTTTGTGTCGCATTTTTCAAATTTTACTACTGCTCAGCTAGTAGTTGGCAAGTGTTTGCAGACAAGTCGGCATCTTCCATGCAAACTACAGGCAGCCTGTGGCAATCACAAGGAGGGTTTTGGTTCAGTACCCTCTTTGTGACCGATTTCACCTAGTGACAACAGACGACCTCCGGCCAATTGGTCAGAGAATACACATTTTTCCCTCGGAACAGGTGGTTGTCTCACGTCCAATATGGCAGACAACTCTCAAGCAATGTGGCCATGGCGTTACGTGAGAAACCGCTATACCAATTGAACTGAACAATATATCATTTAAAGATTGAGGGTGGCACTCAGCTATGAAACAAAAGTTACAGTGAAGCACTTTGAACTTTTAGCATGATGTATTGAAAGCTTGTCCATTCTGATGCCAAGTAATATATAAAATGTGCTGTCAGGTTTCTTGCTTTATTAACCAAGTTAGCTAAATTATGCATACACAGTTCTCAAATAGTGTCCACAATTTTTTTTACTTGTAAGGAATCTATAATTGTCTTTGCTCTGACAGGACACACTCTAGAGATGCAGAGAAAAATTAGAGGACAGGGAGAGCCAGGAAGTTGGTTTTTTAGGTACAGAAACATGTCATTACAGAAGTAGAACTGCAGTGCTTCAATTATCCTCCTCAAACTTCATTCCTCAGCTTTTTATTGCTCTTTCTCTAACTTTGCACATGCAGTAAAGAAGCACAATTTCTCATTTTGTCTTTAATTGCTCACTTTCTCTTTGCTCACTCAAGCTGCCATTCACACTTAGACACTGCACAGAACTCTACTTAAATAAAGCTTAAATCAGACCAATAAAACCTTTCCCACTTTATTTAATTACACTTCATGTTCTTTATGTTGGAATGCATGGAATTCAGTCACAACCCATGTAAGGGTCATTACTACCCACAGGTAGTCACAGAGGCTCCATTGTCATATGAACAATAGGCATAATTTGTTAAATGGCCATGTGAAACTTAAGTGGCCCACAGAGGGAGGCTACTGAGAGGTCACTGGAGATTTGGCTGTGATACAGGCAATGCCAAGGCTAGTACTTCTCTATCCATCAACCACTGACCTTTGATGTGTGCAAATGTGCTGACTGTTAATTGATCTCGCACCTGCATGTACACACTCTGACATACAAGCACCCGCTTTCATCTCTCCAACTGTGGTAGCTACACTGAGTCAATGCATTGCAAAGATTATTATGCATGAGCACACAGAATCCAGAATTTATTGAGGTGGTCCTTTCAAACAAAGGGCAAACAAGCACAAGCTGTGCAGTACAATGAAACTGACTTAAATAAATGAGCCAATAACACTTTGATATGAGATATGCTACTAGATATGCTGCCCATGTATTCAAAACAAACATGGCTGGGGCCAGCTTAGCAAATATAACCCCCCCAGAATCCCATTGCCCCCTTTGCATAGACGTACTGGATCAGTTATGCTGGCACCCCCCACATAAAGGCCCATGTGTATACACTAGAGCTATATTGAGCTCCGGATAATAGATGATAATCAACCGGGAATAGTCAAAGATTTGCCCCCAGGGAGAGTGGGGAGGTTTGAATATTATGCTAACTGCAACATTGCCTGACAAAATCATATGCACAAGTTAAACAAAACTCAGGCAGAAGTTTAGAAGGAACACAGTGTCTCTCAGTGTCTCACACAGTGCACAAACTCCCATGGTGTTACTGCTTCTTGCTAAGCGGTACAGATGGAGGTGTTCCTCACTCCGAGCTAGAGCAAAAGTTCACACAGATTTTTCGCTGGGTGCTTATTTGAAAATAAGTTGCTAAAGGGGTATGAAAATCATTACATTTAACAAAAAAGTTTGGAAAAAAATGAGGTGAACAGAACCATGATTATCACTGCCATAAGCACGAGGGACAAGCTGAGATGGCAGATATTCCCACATTAAAAAAAAGCTTGTAATTATCTTGAACAAAGAAATCTAAGTGGATTGTCTCATGTCTGGTTTTATATTTGCAACTTTATCAGACACAATTGTCATCCACATTAATTAAAGATAATGGCTATGCCATATTTACATCTAAAATGACTACATAAAAAGTTATAAGCAACAGAAAATGCATTGCTTTTTTTCTCCTTGCACAGCCAGCGAGGGAGCAGTGGGGGAGCAATGGGAGCAAGACTTTTATTGCAGAGCAGTACTGTTCATAGCATTTTTGGCGAGTGCTTTCTTTTTGAAGAAGGGGTATAAAAAGTGTATTTCTAGATGACAAAGTCGCAGGAACAATGAGGTGAACTGCAGTGTGATGATCACGTCTGAGAGTGAGAGACGCCATGGGGCCAAGCTGAGATGGTACATATTTTTCAGATTTTTACAAAATGATAATCTGAATACCAAAATTGAACACTGAATCTCTAAACAAAGAAAAAAAATATCCAAGCTGTTAAATATTCAGGCACTGCCCTATTACACATAAGCAGGCACATACGCCCACACATTACCAGAAATAGCAGAAGGCATTGCTTTGAAAATTTTTTGTATTTTAAAAGCTTTTTTTTTTAATTATTATTGTGCTGTTCATTTTATTTATTTATGTATTCATTGCCTTGACTGTTAGTATGGTACTGACACAAAGTGAGTTAAACTTATCTCAACTATATGCAGCGCAATTGAAAGAAAAGGATACTACTGATTGACATATGACGGGGTGGCAAATACTTTAGAGCAGCCATTCCTAAACTTTAAACTGCCAGTTTGAAATGTGGAAATTTCCACATCATCAGAAGATCAGCATTAATTAATGTTGATCTTCTGATGACTTACACTACTTGTTGAACTTGATTCTGTATCATTAGCTTTACTTCTGCCACCCGATAGCCACTGCTTCATTTTTTTGTCCAATTAATGGTCAGGTGTAAGACAAATTCAGCATTAAAAAGTTAAGAAAATTACAAATAATACTAAGTAATTAATTAAAAAAAACAAAAAGCAAAAAAAACCCCAACCAAACAAAAAACTAAACAAAACCCAAAAACAACACTTTTTTCTCATTAATTCACTTTTAAAAAAAAAAAAAAAAAGATTAGGATTCCCAAAGAAACTTTTCTGAAACCAATCCCAAAGTTTTATGGAACCAATCCCAAAGGATTTTATCCTATAGAATCTTACAAGAATTAAACCAAGACAACTATCATTTGATTCTCCCTATAAAAGTGCATCTTAGCTGATTAGATGTGATGAGATGAGATGAGATGAGATGAGATGAGATGAGATGAGATATACCTTCTTTATCCAAAAGTTGAGAAATTCCTTTGCTACAGCAGTTAAAAATTACACAACAAACATACAACAAATAGCTTAAATAAGTGGAAAGGTATGTCGCTCTATAAAATAGAATACAGTATGACCAAACAAATACATTAATACATTAAAAAATAACTTGAAACACAAATAAATAATACAAATGAATAGAATAAATACAATAAACTAAAACAAATATAAATTTAAACAAAAATGTTATGTTACAACATTACGTAATACTTTTAGCCATATATCCTATAGGATTAAGCTGTGTAAAAGTTTGAGTTTGTAGCACCTTTAAACTTTATATATTTAAATCTATTTAAAAATAAATAAACTCTGATAAGAATTAAGAATTCAGTTAAGAAAACTGATTTTTTTTCTTTTAAATTAATTTATTGTAAACAACCGTCCTGCAGTACCTCCATGGCCCACTTGGGGGCTTGGGCCCGCATGTTTAGAGTCACTGCTTTAGAATATTATCTACACAACCTGCACCTCAAATGTCCATTATCGTGAGTGTCAGCTACAAAGTGATGCACGACATGCAATCTCTTAGTATGTGGGCGGGGCTTTATGACTTTAACATTAGAAATATTAACATGTTAAGGCTTAACTGAATCATCAGACTCATCTAAGATGATGCCTAACTGATGCCTAAAAAGAAGGGGAAGGATATAAAAAAGATAAGCGTTTCCAGCTTACAATTGCTGAAAAAGGCCATGTCACTGCAAAAGAGCTCCAGGAAAGCTGAGTGGTGGTGCATCATTCCACTGTGCAGCACAAACAGGAAGATTAACCTTACCCGTGACCTCGTCACAAAAATCAATGTCTACGGTATGCAAAGGAACATCTGGATGTGCTAGCTCTTTTGTTAAACAAGTGATATGGACAGATGAAGATAAAAATGGACTCTGGCAACAATTTCCAAAGGTGTACTCAAAGAGACAAAAAGAAGCAGCATTTAATTAAAGAAGAACACCTTGCCAGCTGTTGATATTCTGTTTTGGGGTTGTGTGGCAGACGGTGGCACAAAATATATTACATGCAATAAAGGATTCCAAATTCTGGATAAAATGCCAAGAAACTGTAAAGAGGCTGGCTTATCCCAGAATTCATTATGTACGATTTCAAAATATGCAAGCTAATGCTATTGGAATGGCCTTCACAATACCCTTGCATCAAAAATCAACAGTGTGTAATTTCCCCAGGGGTGTCCATTCTTTTGCATAAAATTGTAAGTCTGCTCTTCAGCTGATTCAAATTTCAGACTTTGTGGACACTAAAACTCATTCAGTGTCACTGAAAATCCCATATATTATGCTTTGGCTTCACGAGAAACACAGCATAAATATTGCAGTGAATACACTGGAGGCCAGAATAAATATTGCTCCCTATTCCTGACCTTCTAAAAGATCACATTTACCAATGTATTGTCTGATATGTGGCATATTATTTTGCATTGCCCATAGCTGCATTATATCACCCTCATGGTTCCCTTACATAGTTCCAAACCTGTATTTCCTCCTGTGGGGCTTGTGTATCTGAAGAAATCAATATAAAATTTCACTCTACTATATCACTTTTCTCCACATATCTTTCTTTATGTTTGTTTATAGCAACCCATACCCCTGCAGCACACACTAGGACTAGGCAACTGTGAGATTTACTCAGTTGTGTGAAGGTATTGTACCCCAGAGCCTTACATAATTTATCATTTTGATCTGTATTCAGTACAAATTCACAGCAGGGTATTTTTGGGCTCCCCTGCAGGGTTAAATGAGATGTATTGAGAGACGGGTGACAAAGTAAGAGAATGCATTAATTAGAAAGTACGTTCGGTTTTCAGTTGTTGTTGTTGTTATATTTCATTTTCCACTTCAAGTTGTCCAGTATTGATTAACATCAAAATGAATCAACCTTCCCATCAGCCCGAGCACTTAATGAGCAAACATTAATGTACTAATTTGCTAAACTGGCGACTATGGTAAACATAATGTCTGCTTAATATCAGCATGTTGGCACCATCTGGCAACCTGTGAAAAATAAAACTACAGCAGAAGTGCAGTTCCTTGAACTGCAACTTGAGACTGGCCCAAAATTGGTGAATTCCAGACAGTATAAAAGAGCCAGCACTGAAGCACAAACTTATTGGATGGTCTGTGCCACACAGCAAGCCATAATATATTCAGATAATCCATTAAAAATGTCCCAAAAGGCTACAACAGTACACACACACACACGCACACACTTGTTTTGACATCTTAGTGGGGAACTCCATTGACATAATGCTTTCCCTAGCCCCTTATCCTAACCCTAACCATCAGAAATGAATGTCTAACCCTACCCTAAACCTAACCAGAACCTAATTGTAACCCTAACTCTAAAACCACATTTTGAGCCTCCAAAATGCTCAAACATGCCTTCAAATTCGTGAGGGCCAGCATTTTGTCCTCACAAATCACGGTTGGTCCTCACAACTACAGTTTTATGTGAGTTTTTGTCCTCACAAAGATCTCTAAACAACACACACACACAAAGTGAAGAGGTCCAGTTTAATAACTCAAAGTAGTTGATGACTGATGATTGGTCGGCTCCAGCTGCCTGTGCTGGACACCTGTCAGTCAGCACGGCAATGCCCCTAACTCAATCATCCAGGTGGATGAGTTATAAAAAAAAATTGACCCCACTCGAAGTTTTTATGAAGGGGGCAACTATCCATAGAGGTCAAAACTGTTTTCGTACCATCCATCCATTTTCTTCCGCTTATCTGCTTATATTGTAGGGTCTTTTAATATTGTAGGGTCTTTACCCTAAAATATAAAGCGCCTTGAGGCGACTGTTGTTGTGATTTGGCGCTGTACAAATAAAATTGAATTGAATTGAATTGAATCCTATTCAGGGTGGCGGGTGGGGGGTGGCCCACCTGCTCCAGCGGGTGGGGGCTGGAGCATATCCCAGCTCCCAAAGGGCAAGAGGCAGGGTACACCCTGGACAGGTCGCCAGTCTGTCACACGGCTAACACAGAGAAACAGACAACCATTCACGCTCACTTAAGGCCAATTTTGGGTGCTCATCCTCTTGTTTTTCTTTATTGCTTCCACTTCTCTTTTCTTCTCTTCCACCTGTCAGTTCTGGCATTATTATATAATTTGAACAATAAACAATAAAACAAAAAGAA
>VUQI01059491.1:9305-27130 GCA_015106735.1 Paratilapia polleni
CCATGACCCTTTTTAATAATCCTGAAAATGCCCCTGTTCCGAATATGGAGTAGTAAAAAGAGAATACTGCGCAAAAGTCTTGAGCGACCCCTCATTTCTTTAAGTCTACAAAACATTTCAAAGATAACAGAGTTTGACAGGCATAAAACAGTATTTTTGCACCAACAAGGTGATTCTCAAAGACCTCTTAGCCAAAAACTCAGCATATCTCAGCATGGTGTGCAATATGTCCTTAAAAATGTGAGGAAACTGGACAAGTGGAGGACAAAAGAAATGGCAGGCCTAAAAAACTGTCTACAGCAGATGAACAGTATCTGAAAGTCATCCAGCAAAGAGCTGACACAGGACCTGAGAGATGTATCCGGGCCATCTACTGTTCACCAAAGCCTCATCAGAAATGGCCTCAGTGGAAGGGTGGCTGTCAAGAAGCCACTCTTAAGGAAGGGAAATAGGGAGAAAAAGCTGAGGTATGCCAAATTACAAAAGAACTGGACTGAAAATCAGTAGCAAAAGGTCTTATGGAGTGATGAATCCAAATTTGAAATTTTGGTACAAATCGTCAATAAATCCAGGAGATCAGGAGAGAGATACAACAGTGAGTGTGTACATTCATCTGTAAAACACAGTGGAGGCTCTGTCATGGTTTGGGGCTGCATTTCAGTCAGTGGTGTTAGGAATCTTGTCAAAACTGATGGAATTCTGAACGCAGAAAAGTACAGTCAGATTTTGATCCACCATGCAATACCATCTGGAAAGCGTCTGATTGACAAAGGCTTCATTTTTCAGCACAACAATGATCCAAACACACTGCCAATGCAGTAAAAGCAAACCTGGATAGAAAAACACACAATGGAACACTATCAGTCATGGATTGGCCTCCCCAGAGCCCAGACATCAACATTATCAAAGCAGTGTGGGATCATCTTGACAGAGAACAGAACAAAAGGCAGCCAACATCCAAAGAAGAGCTTTGAATGTCCTTCAAGAAGCCTGGAGAACTATTCCTGAAGACTACTTAAAGAAATTAAAAGAAAGCTTGTCTAAGAGAGTTCAGACTGTGTTCAAGAATAAAGGTGGTCATACCAAATATTGACTTTCAAGCTCATTAGAATTCTACAAACTCTGTTTTTGTTTTGTATACTGTATTTCCATGTATGCTTGCACATTTCAGTAAATCACTGCAGCCATTTTGCATTTTCCTAGCAAAATATAAAGAAATGAGGGGTGATTCAAGATTTTTGCACATCACTGTGCAATAGAATGAAAAAAAAAAACCCAATAAAATAAAATTTAAACTCAATTCAACAGATTGTGGCATGTTAATATATACTGGGCAGCCAGATATGCCCTGTCTCCCTCTCCTAGGAGTATTTTTCTTGGTCCCGTCCCGTCCCCCCTGCCCTCTGCTTAAAAAAATCCTTGAAACGCCCCTGCTCTAAGTATGGAGTAATAAAAAAAGAGAGTAAATGCCTCATGAGCATATATAGGGTAGGTACCGTTTCTCTTAGTGTTGTTACCAGGTGCCAGATATATTTATTAGAAAAAAAACGGTATATTCTGAGAGGATGTCGGGTGTAATGTTAGTAGAAACCCTGTGTGCAGTTGTGTGACTCCGGTCCCTCGGTGTGTTGTAACGGCTGTTTCCTCCAGTTAGCTGACGTTAGCCGTGAGGAGGAGCTGTTTCTCACCAGCACCACGACCACACGGAGAGAACAACGGGGCTGCTCACTGCTGATGAGGCTGCTCTCATGTCGACTAAAGGGCCAGTGGCGACGGAGAAAGTAAAACCTTAATTTATTAACTTTTCCTAAAGTTTTCAGCTGACACTTTTTCAGCGACTTTTTTTTTTTTAAGACCACGACGCAGCGAACAGCAGCAACGCACCGCGGCGGGTGAGTACTCCAGGAAATGTCAGTCGCAAAAACCAGCCTGTAGCATCTGTCAGGAGTTAGCAAGGAAACTTTTAACTCGCTCGAGTATTTGCTTTAAGACCGCCTGTCTGCTGCCTGTGAAAGTGGCGCGGTCACATGCTAAAGGAGCGCTGGCGCTGGGGAACATTTTAACACCTGCTTTATCCTCTCATCGGAGCTATTCGCTTTCTCCACACTTGCTCGATAACTGGACCAGACTTGCACCACTGTTTTATACGTGTAAAACACAGGGTTTCTCCCGCACTTATCACACTCCTTCTCAGGCGTGCTTGGACCAATATGTTGGCACCACTTTGCCTGACAGAGGAAGCTGGGACGTTGGCATGCGGTTCAGCCTCCTTATTAAGTTAAAACAAATTAGTGATTATTTCTTAGCTAATAAGTCACGTGACCACCAGTGACACCCTCATGAGGACCAGCTGAGGATCATTGGATTTTGTTTGCCTGTTTCGGTTAATCGATTGGAGCATGGGAATGAGTTTTATGTGCCTCTCACTGCCTGCTGCTGACAAGTCCTCACAAGGCATTTTAATGACTAGATAGTTGATGCACGACCACCACATCCAGTCATACACATCACTTTTGTTGTTTAACTTGACTAGTATGCTTGAAGTTTATGGTACTTGCATATCCGGATTTTCCCAAGGAGCTGCCTCCTTCTGTGTTGGACGGCTGCCCAGGGTGGGTCTTCCACTTCATCCTTGACAAATGATTAAAGCTGCTTTTTGTTTGCATGGGTGGCAGCCTGACGGAAATGGCCTCTAAGTTCATGCCAGTGGATACCAAGGTACAGCTGCGAGTTTCTCCAGCTGTGCTTTATTTGAACTTGATTTACACTGGGAAACCTCTTTAAAATTAAATATCTCTTTCTTTAACACTGAGTTAAAGGCCAACAACATTTCAAAACTTTCGTTCAAGAAACAACATAAGTAGCACCTTTAACTAACCTGAGAGCTCTCCGAACCTGTAAAAATCAAGAAAAGATCAGCCTTTCTGCCGTCGATATTAACAAAGTCTGTTTTTGTCTCGTGGCAGTTTGTGAAATAGTCACAACCTCTAATCTATTGTTTTGTGTTCCTGAAAACAAATTTGCCACCTTCATTTTCGTGTCCCTGAATGTGATCTTTCCTCTGTTCAGTTTTGTATGTAGTGATATAATGTTTTAAAGGACAAAAAACCTCCACATTTTTTAGGGTGAAGGGGTTCAAGGTGGGGTGAATCATTTTGCCACTCACACCAGAGACCGTAGTTCAAGGCATACACGTGACAGATTTTTGCACTTGATTTGTATTATTGTTGATTCATTAATAATTATCATTAAAAATGACTTAGGTCTTCGCATTTAAAAACTTGGTTAGGTCTTCGCATTTAAAAACTTGGTTAGGTCTTCGCATTTAACACTACTTGGTTAGGTTTAGGCACAAAGAACAACTCGGTTAGGTTTAGGCATTTCACACTACTCGGTGAGGTTTAGGCATTAAAGTACTGGGTTAGATTTAGACAAAGGTCATGGCAGGGGTTAAAAATGGGTTAACAATTAACAAAGTTGGGTTCAAAATTGCTTCTTTTAAAGCTCTGTTTTCTTGGTTGCCATGGTGATGCGTCCCTGGTTTGCCTGGATAGAATACATGCTACAGACATGAAATGTACTTCCTACATAACCATTAGTTTCAAAGTCCTGCTAAACGAGAAAAGTGACATTTCACATCCTTGAACATAAACAGACAGGTTGCTTTTTTGTGAATATTTCGCATTTTGCTATGCGACCGGGCTGTCGATTCAGACAATATAACACAATATTTCATATCTTGTTGTAATTTATACAAGACTAATTTTGAAGCCAGTGACAGCTCTTGACCAAAAATTATTTACAACTATTCTGATAATTAAATATCCGTTTGTCATTTTAAAACTATAAACACCAGAAATTGCCTTGTTTTAGCATCTGGTTTTTGAGCTAATTGACTAAACTCACTGTAGGAAACTCCAATGGGTCTTATTATTTTCTGATAGTCTGTAAAAGTAACAATCAACTTTGAAAATATCCATTAGCTGCTATGTAAAAGTTAATTACTGAAGTTCAGGTTTCTAAAATGACACAGTCAGTGACAGGCTTATAATAAATATTAGTTTAAAACAGAAGTTACAAATATTAAAAATGTGCTACTTTTATTTTTTAAAATCGGTAATACATTAATCAGATGGACTAATATCTTGCTGTATCCATCAATTAAGAATAATAAGTGCACCATCACACCCACCTGTTTCAACAAATGTCATAGTAATCCTCCTTACATGCACCACTGCTGTTTCTGTCCTAGATTAAATTATTTTATTAATAATGACACCATGAATAATTGTAATTAAATCAAGCACACAAACTTAGTTCTCGTCCACGGAGGCATTCTATAGTGGCTCCATGGTGTAGTAGTTAACGGATTTGCGTTAAATGTGAAGAGACACAACCCTAGCCTCAGAGGGTCACAAGCTAGTGTACTCCCAGTGCCAATCCCAAGATAGGATAAATGGGAGGGTTGTGTCAGGAAGGGCATCAAATATGTGGATTTATCTGCTGTGGTGACCCCATGGGAAACAAGGGAGCAGCTGAAATTACTGTAGAAACATTACACCGACTACACATAAAAGTAGAAGTATAAAATGAATGACTACTCATCTGTGGTGTTTGCAGCTGACCATGTCCACGACATGCCCCTTAACCCTTGTTTTAGGTGGTGCAGTGGTTAGCACTGTTGCCTCAAAGCAAGAAGGTCCCTGGTTCCAATCCACTGGCCAGCTGGGGCCTTTCTGTGTGGAGTTTGCATGTTCTCCCTGTACCTGTGTGGGTTTTCTCCAGTCAGTCCAGCTTCCTCTTACAGTCCAAAGACATGCAGTTTATTAAGATGGTGATCAGCAGACCTCTGATTTTGATATTGAGAAAAAGGCAGGTCTTTGTCATGTTTTTGACATGAAGCCAGGATATCATGTTTCTTTTGGAGACATGTACATCCAGTGGAGGAGGACCTGTGGGGTCATTATTGATTATGAGATTTACAGTGTGTAAGGCAGTAACAAGGACAAGACTACTACTACTACTTCTTCTTTTTGCATGTTTACTCCTCGCACTGTTTTCTTGCATAACACAACAGAAGATCTTACTGTACCATCAGAGCTCGCTTCCTTTTCACAGCAATGCTAGGACTGGGATGTGCAGTGTGACTGCGTGCAATTTACCTGCAGCTTTACATTATAGAACCACGTACTAGATGTGGTGTGTAAACATTTCCTTTCTTTCTTTCTTTCTGCTTGTTAACTTGATGTTTTGCTAATTTTTTGTACTTAAATGAGACACAATAAGAAGTTTACTGATTTGCCTGATAATAGCCTGCAGAAATTTGCTGACACAATCTTCACCCCAGCAGTGTGGTTTTGCTTGACTGTGTCAGTTTTGTGACCTGTTTTTGCTGAAGCATATTTCATATATTGGCTTAAGCTTTTGTGTCAGAGTTTTTTTTTTAAATAAACAGGGTAGGTATTTTTCTCTGTGTGCGAAAAATTTACTGCTACAACAAAAGGTTTTGGCCCTCCATCAAAGGAATATCATCAGGATTGTAATGAAGATATTTTCACCAGTTTCTTTAAGTGTGGTTTTATTTACTTAACTTACATAACATAGATTTTTGTTCATGGTATGTGTTTAGGTTCATAGTCACCAGCTAAAGGACCATAGGAAACAGGAAAAACCCTGACAGAAAAAAATAAGTGCTAATAATGTTGCCACTTGGCTCTTTACACAAGACTGAATGACAGCTTTAGTGTGTCTTCATAACTTAAGCATATTAAAATGTACAGTTAGGTGCAGTAAGATGTTATTGAAATGCAGACTTTCAGCTTTAAATCAAGGGGTTTGACAAACATTTTGCATTAACTGTTTAGGAATTACATCAATTTTTATACACAGTCCCGCATTTTCAGAGGTTTTAAAGTAATTGGACTACATATAAAAATGGCTGTATTTCCTACAAGGTTAATGTAATACTTTTGTTGTTAAACCCCTTGATTTAAAGCTGAAAGTCTGCATTTCAGTCACATCTTGGTTGTGATCTTTTTTCATTTCACAGTATGTTTTGACTTCTCGTAGCAGTAGAAGCACATTTTCCACTTACTTTTCCAGTGAGCCACCAAGTACAATACCAGGACTTTAAACTGCTTTAGCAAAATAAAATGTTTATTAGTGATAATTATGAGGTGTAGTTGTTTTTAATTAGATCTAATTATTACATCCGTATTTTTCCAACTAGCGAGCCAGAATATCTGCTGTGAGAAAGGCCACTGGGGATGAAACTTGAGCACCCACTACTAACAAATGGCACAAACTAATGAAATCTTATGATTGTGAAGGCTCTAATGTTTACTTGTTAACGAAACCATTTTAGATGGATAGATGTTCAGCTTTATGGCCAGTTCAGAGGGTTATCCTTGTTGATACTTGCGTATTTGAACAGTTCAGCCACACTTTAAAATTTACAGCCTCGTTTCTAAATAGTTGGGACACATTTTATTTACATGTAAAATGTAAATAAAAACATTATTCATTAATTAATATTTAAACCCTGTATCTTAGTGAAAATACTACAAAGATAAAAAAATGATGCTTCATTTAAACTGGATGCTAGCAAAATGTTGGGACAGCACGTTTCCCGCTGTGTTGCATCACTCCCTTTTTTCAGCAACACTTCCTAAGTATTTGGAAACTGAGGAGTTTTGAAAGTGAATTTTTTTTTTTACATTCTTGCCTAATTCAACAGTTGCTCAACAATTTGTAGCCTCCTTTGTCATAGTTTTTTGTTTCTTAATGCAATATTGAGTGGCCAGTCTAGACTGCAGGCAGGCCGTTTTACTACCTGAACTCTTACTACAGAGTCTCTTATATGTGGTTTACTATTGTCTTGCTGGAAAAAGATGTCATCTGGATGTTTTTCCAAAATCAGTTTAAAATGTTTAGTGTTAATGGTGCCTTCACAGATGTGCAAGTTTCTGATGCCATGTGCACTAATGCCCTCCATAACATTGTGGGTGCTGGAAACAGGCCTGATGGTCCCTGTCCTCTTTAGCCCAGATTTTGATCAGTCAGACCACAAGATGAGCCCAGAGAAGTTGGTGTTATTTCTTGTTTATCTGTTTTTCTTTGCATGGTAGAGTTTTAACCTTCATTGGTGGCTGCAGTGAGGAGCTAATGGTTTTCAGAAGTGTTTTTGAGGATATTTCTCTTTAATTTCTGAATATTTGTAATGTTTCATATCACTGATGTGGAAACCCCCACATTCTTCACCAAATTTCTGAACTTTTTTTCCAAGCAGTCTTTCACAGAGTGAATCCTGCCCATCTTTTCAGGTCTGCTTTCTATTCACAGTTGGGACAATTAATTACTTATGAAATGAATGCATTAAATAAAATTTCAGTCTTTTGTCACCCCTGTCGGAACTTTATTGAAACCTGTTTCTGGCAAGAAATGCAAATCATTCAATTCTGTTTTTGTTTTTTTTGGGATTTAAAAAAAAATTTTTTATTTGGGAAATGGAGTTGCAGTTAACCCCCAATAGTGGATTCACAAACCCTCACAGTAACAATGGAAAGTGTGTAGTTTACCCTCCTTCAGCTTGCAGAATTGCTTGGCAACGTCAGGGCTTGGACTTAGCCAGAGGCTTTCCTCCATGTTTCAGCCTGCAAAGCTTTTAGTTCCTTCACACCAAACTATGGCCTTTTTTTTTTCCTTGGCATCTCATAGGCCAACAACAGGATTTAGGTCAGGGCTCTGGCAGGGTCACACTGAAAGTTTTCTACAGGGCAAAAACAGTCCCACCTCCATGCTTTAGTGTAGTCTTAATGCTAGTTGGAGTTCTTTCCCTGGATTTTTCCACATAAACGTTCTACCATCACATCCATTGTGGTTGAATTTGGACTATGCCTATGAGAGGTTTTGTCTTTTTTTTTCTTTGATTATTTTGTTGTGAAGCTTATCTTGGCTGCCAGATTGTTTGAACTTATGAATGCTTCTCAATGTGACCCTTTCTACATATTGTTGTCCTGTCAGATAAACCTTGTTGAACTCTATGGTGAAGAATCAGCAGTAAATAAGAGTCATAAGAGCACTACTTAAAGAGCAGAAGGAATTTAAAACTGACTAATATGCTGCTCTTTAGTTCCTGTGATTCATATGCTGATACAGTGGAGGATTCTTATATTAAACATGCATATAGTGGACAGACCATCATTATTAGAAACTTTGGCCAAGTAATCTCTGTGAGCCAGTGGACTTGAGTCTGACTTCACTTCTATAAAAGCTCTGCACGGTTCAACATAACCAGTGGCCCGAGGCCAGCTGCTGAACCTTTTCACCTGTGAAGCAAATTCAGTATTTTTACATTAAAATACCAATAAAAGTCGTTCATCAAACCACCTGTGTGGATAGTTTAAATATGAAGAAAAGTGAAGTTTGTAGCTGCTCCCAGCCACCCCTCTCTGCTCCCAGTTTGTTTTACACAGTGACAGCACAACTGAATTTAGAAGAAGCTAAATTAAAGCTGTCTGTATACTTATGAATTGCTTGTTTAGTTTGCCACAGTCTTTAAATTTGCCAGATTTATTTTTAACTTTGCTGTAAGCTGACAGTAGCCACCCTGTTTCTTTCTAGCAGAGATACCTGCAGCATGCAGGGGTGAGTCTAAAGAGGGGCACAGTATTTACTCCATTACATTTATTTTAACGCTTTAGTTACTATTTTTTATGTATAATGTAAATTAAAGATTTATATGATTTAAAATATAAATCTACCAATAAATTATGCTTTATTCTTATTGATTAGGCTAGTAATTATTAAACTGGCTTTTTTGTGGACCAGTAAAAATATACAAGGGGCCAGTAAAAGACTGATCTGCAGGCCCAGTAGGGAAAAATACTACATTGAGCACAGCACTCTGTTTGAGAGGGGGCATCCCTAATATGGTCATCTGACAGAAGCCCCTCCCACCTGCTGTTCAAACCCTCTCTTTACGAGGGGCACCCAATCAGAAGAAAGTGTAGCTTAAAGAGAGGGTGGGCTTAAAGTGAGAGGTGCTAAAACAGTCAGAACGTGGATGAAGTGAGGGGCTGTAACTAGGTCCAGTATATGACAAATGAGGATTATTTTGAACTGTGAATTGTGAAAAGCTAGTCCAAAAAATATGGAGCTGAAATTAGGCCTAATAGGTCCACTCTAATAGATATCACCATTAAGTCTGCCATGTTAATTACATTAATTATGTTAGATTTTGTTTATAAAATTGTGTATAAACATGCAAATGAGGTTAAATGTGTGTCAGTAGGTATACAGTTGTATTGATAATAATAACAATAATAGATCCACTTTATTTTAAGAAGTTTCTTTCAAGATTTTTGTAATGTTGATGGCAACTGATCCAGCCTGAGTTTTCTCTAGGAGTCCTGATGGAAACACCAAAAGCTTTTAAATGTATTAATAAAACCTCATTTAGATGTTTTAACTTGCCTGAGTCAAAACAGATCCACGAGCAGGAATGTGGACGTCACAGCTGTCCGATTTAGTGCTCTTTGCTCTCCGTTTATAGCCACATCCATGCTTGAAGCAGCCGTTTCCATCACAGGGTGTTTATCGTGGATCTTGATTTTGCACAAGATCTTAAGCTGCTTATGGTCCCAGATGAAAGGTTCAGTGGGGGATACAGTGAAAGAATGTAAGACTTGTCTGAATGCTTTTCTGTGGAGTGGTCATATGATGCATCTACGCTGTCTTTTGACTGTTTTGACCGGACCTCTTTGACCGTTACAAATGAAAATGTTACATCCAGCAGTAACAGCACAGTGTGCTTCTTACTCCTTCTGAATTAATGTAAGGACAAATGTACTTTTATACTTCACTCCTTAATCAAAAACAAATCCAACCTTTAACCTAAATGTGTAGAACAATAATCTAATAATTAGCTGAGAGAATTTATAACTGCATTAAAGCTGTAGGCATGCTAAGAGAACATAAACTCGAGTCTGTGTTAGTGTGCGTCTTTAGCTGGAGAGGGACAGAGGAATTTAAAGTGCTTCCTGTCACAGCGGCAAGATGAAACTTCTCTCACGTCGCACACGTTAGCACGCATGTGCCATCAGCCAACCAAATCTGTGCCTGGAAAGCACTTAAAAGAGTAAAAGAAGGAATGTATTTCTCTTGCCAGCATTTACTGCCGATTAACCCAAACAGAATATGAGCCTATTTAATTCAGACTAGAGCCTTCTGATACTCTGAATATGTGTGATAAAGTCTAGATATTATTCATGCTGCAGCATGACTTAACAATAAGTTGGCTGCTCACCCCACTTTCTGTCATGGACATACTTTCATTGGTCCTTCTGGATTATAAACAAAAAAAAAAAGATTATTATTTAATAGACCAACAAAGAATTACATTGCAGAAAAAGGGGAAAGATGGTGATCTCCTGCAATGTTATAAAAGACTTAATGTGCCTTTTATAATGCACTCAGTGCAATGTTGTAGTGACGTACTGTATGCTGAGGTTGGCATCTGTAGTGGGACGGTCAAAAAAGATCTTTAAACTCATGGGTTTTACTCCCCGGAGTTACATAAAATAAAGGTTAAAAAAATGTTCCTCATGCAACCTTACATTAGAAAACTGACACTGATAGTGTTTCAGCATTTTTTTTATAGTTGTTTTCACACATGCACTTCAGATAATCTTGGAGGAATCAGGTTGGGATGTTTGGTTGTTTTTTTTTTTTTTTACACTGGTCCTTTGCACAACTGGAAATACTCCATATGGTTTAGGTGAGGGAGCTGTCTGGGTAGAGTGTGGAGGAGGCAGCACTCATCATGCTTAGTAGTGCTGAAAGCACCAGAATATTAACTGCTATATTCTCACATCAGCATAATCAAACATCACAAAGATTTTTTTTATTAGCAAGATGGCAGGTTAAAGATAATGTTCAAAAACTATGTCGGATGTTTGTGTTCTCACATGCAGATCGGGTAAGACGTAGAAAAGTTTAGGACCGCAGTAGATGTTTGAAAATGACATATTAGTGTTATGAGTGAGGAAAGAATTCTTTTAAAAACAGCAGAAATTAAATTTTAATTACATACCATGAAATCAGCTGCTTGGACTGGAAAGGCAACAGTAACTTACACTAATTTACATTACCTTCACTCTCTAGTGGAATTGCATATTTAGACCTTAAGCCTGCAAATTTTCTTGGAACTTGAAAGACAGACCCTACATGCTGATTCCTCAGCTAACCTGTAATGACTTCTTTGGACTCCTTTGGAAGTCAGTCAAATCTTGGTAAGTCCCAAACAACAAGCTGTCTTGTTTGTTTTAGGCTCTGAAAGTACCCCGCTATTATTATTATTTTTTTTATTGGTCTTATTGATCTACCATGGAGTGCCTTGAGTAAATCAAACACTGGAATAAAAAAAAAAACGCCAAGTTTAGTACTTTCTTGATGACGTTACAATGCAAGGGTTCTTAAATGTCTAATTGCAGAGTGTCTATTATGCTATTGATTTGTGTAGTTGTTTTCAAACTTTTTGTGCCCAAAGCACACCAAAGGGCAAGGGAAAATATCAAAGCACACCTGCACTGATTTCTGCACAAAATAGTCTGCCGTCTGACATGTGACATAGAGATCCGGTCCAGTAGAGGCCCTAAGACTAAGAGAGGTAACTTTCCCAATGCTTTCTACTGAAAGTTTTTGTTTCTCTGAAGGTGGTGGGTCATCAGCACTGGTGTTTAGTTATGGTTTGTTCTACAAAAGAAAGTGATCAGTTCAGGGAAATTAGTTAATAGTATAACCAGCTAGTTTATAAAAGTACTGTAAACTAACAGTACATACATTACATGCATAACTTTATTACAGTTGTCCATTTCATTAATAATCTATTGTTGCTAAAACATTCCACAGCACACCTGGACTTGCCTGGACTTGCCTGACTGACTGAGTGTACTCTGTCTTTGGTACTTGGCCTCTGTCCTTCTGGTTCGTACTAAATACGGAAATATTTGTTTGACAACTGTAGTTTTTTAGCAAATATACACAACCACGAATAAATAATACTTCAGCTGGGAACTGTTTTCTACAGTGTATGAACACACATCTTGTTTGCTGGTGTGTGTCTAATCAGTATGCAGCAAGGATGGATGTATATAGATTTGGCTTAATAAACAGCAGTGTGCGTGGTCATCTTGACATCTCCCAGTCCAAAAGCATGAGCTTTTTGATTTCTCTTAAGTTTAACCTACAACAAGCACTGAGTAAAAACAAGTATCTCTACACAGACACACTTATTATTAGGTTGGCTTCATTGGGAGGTTTGTTCTTTTCATGATGAGTGTTTCCCTTTGAATAATAATAATAATAATAATAATTTTTGTGCTTTACAGCTCCATTCTCTGCTCAATTTGTGAGGTGGAAAAAAGAAAGGACTACTTCATTTTTACATTTATCTGTTTTCTAAATGGTGTGATTGTTGGTTGACTGAGTTGTTTTGATCCTGTGTTTCAGAAATTAAGGCCTCACTATGTCTGATGGAGAGTATGATTACCTCATCAAATTTCTAGCCCTCGGTGACTCCGGCGTGGGAAAAACAAGCTTCCTGTACCAGTACACAGATGGCAAGTTTAACTCCAAGTTCATCACTACAGTTGGAATAGACTTCAGAGAAAAACGGGTGGTGAGTCCATGCACTTTTATTTTCATTCAGTTTTTTGTTGGTTCTCTATGTTTGTGAAAGATTTGAATATAACAGAAAGTCATTCTGAATAATTGTAATTGTAAACCATGAAGTGTTTTGTTTTTGTTTTTAATGGGCTCTATATTTGCTTTTTTTTTTTTTCTTTTTAAGAAATGAGTTGTTTGCGTATGGATTACCATGAATAGCGATAAGAGGAATGTTTTCTTTTTTGTTTCTACTTTCTTTCTGTTTAATGTTGTCATTGTTGTTTTGAAATCTTAATAAAGATACTGTTGTGGATTTTACACTCCACTCCTGTGCTGTAGCACACGTGGCTGCCTGATTAGGAGCTTAAATGCATTCCCAAAACATTAAGTCCTACCCTTGTTACAGAAGACTGATGAATGTTGCAACAGAAGGCTGAGTAATGACTAATGCTGGTGAACGGCAGGCAGCACCCTCCTTAAGAATAAACACTTCATACCATTGGCAAACAGCTGAGCAGTGCTCGCATTTACTCTCTTATCTCTTTAATGCTGCTGACCTTTAGTTCAAAGAAGAAAACCTGATGCTTGCCTGAGCTCCAGTTAGTTGTCTTTTCAATTAAAGTGTTTCTAATGCTTGATTTGAAATTTTTGATTTTAACTCTTTTTAAACATGCAAACTTTACTTTTTAAATAAATTAAAAAAAAAAAAAGACCTAAAATTAGTTTTAGGGCTAAAAGACCTTAGACGTAGAATCAGTTTTCAAATAGTTGCAGGTTGTTTTGACTAACTGTTGCAGCTCCATGTAAAACATATAAACACACAGGTGGTTCCTGTTGAAGTTTATTTGAATTTAATGACATAAAACTATGAAGCACAGTTTTTTGTATCATTCACATGTAGCAGAAAAATCTCTGGGCAGTACCATCAATATTAGCTAAATAACCAGAGCTGCTGAAGTTTGTGGCCATTGGTTTCTCTCCTTGCAGCTGCTAGTTGCAACAGCAACACATGTATTTTGATAGCTTTTTTACTTTTGATAGCTAACACTAAACTACACTCCTCCATCACTAACAGCAAGCTGTTGTTTTGCACAGCAGATCTTGGATAAGATTAAAAAAAATTGTTAGGCTGCAACTCTGTGACCTGGAAATCAAGCTCAGTACACCATGTTGAGAGGAGAGAGGAGGCTGCAACTCGATTCATGCAGCACTGTCTACCCACTATAAAGCTAATTTCTCATTGTGTGGTGGCACAGACAAAATAGCTGACCTCCGAATGTGCAGCTCTGCACACAGGAGGAAAGATGACAGAGACAGAAGGTTTGTTTCATTTCTCTAATTTGTTCAACCTGGTCTCCTCCATCCTCCTGTCTGTGACCCAGAAATCAAGCTCATTACACCATGCTTTAGGATTTCTCAATTCCTAATGCATTTGGAGGAGAGAGGAGGCTGCAGGAGAAGCTATAATGGAGAACAGACGAGTGTATCTTTTGTGGAAGTGTTGTTACATTCAGTTTATAAAAGAGGAGTGACACACAGAGGGAGAAAGACTCTTTGAACAACTGGTCCTTTATATTCATGAGTTGTTTTGGTCATTTAACTTTAAATTTCTTGCCGTTCACCTTTTGTGTGTGAGAGTTATAATATCTTGTCAGATTGCGCCATGTTGGGAATTTTATTAAGAGTGGCCCTAAATATAAAAAAATGTCCTGAACACTGTTACATCTTAGATCATAAAATACAGCTGTAGTTTGGCTATAACAAAACTATTCATGCAGCTGTGCCACACATCACTTCAAAATGAGGCTCCAAAACAAGGAGCGAAGTTTTGTTAAATGCCTGCTGCCTTGAATTCTCCCTCCCCATGTCTCTACTCGCCTTCTCCGCGTGCATCTCTGGTGTGAGATGCGAGCGAAGGAGGCCAATCAAACTTGCACACAATGATCACCCAATGGGTCCTCACTCAAATTATGCTCAAGGTCAAGGTCACATTTGTTGTTTCATGGGCAGTAACCTTTGAATTATGATGGATTGTGAGCCAGATGAGCTACTGCATCACTGACTTGAGTTTAATGAATCTACTGTTTTTCCAAACTGTAAATAATTGTGTTAAATATTCATGATGTCAGTATTGCCCAGAATAATTGTGATTATGATTTTTGCCATAATTGAGCAGCCAACGAGGCACCTGGTGCTGCTTCTCCAGGAAATTTTGAGTGTGAGGCATAATTTTTCCCTTAATGCACCAGTTTCTGCCTTTTCTGCATTGATTTATTCAATTCAATTCAGTTTTATT
The DNA here is from genome assembly GCA_015106735.1 of Paratilapia polleni. Taxonomy (NCBI): domain Eukaryota; kingdom Metazoa; phylum Chordata; class Actinopteri; order Cichliformes; family Cichlidae; genus Paratilapia; species Paratilapia polleni. The sequence goes on from VUQI01059491.1 coordinate 24,268, forward strand.
TATACTGCGCCAAATCACAACTGTCGCCTCAAGGCACTTTATATTTTAGGGTAAAGACCCTACAATATTAGAGAGAAAACCCCAACAGTCAGACAACTCCCTATGAGCAAGCACTTGGTGACTATTTATGATGGAAATGTCTTGATTTCTGTAAAAAATAAATAAATTAAGGACCGGGTGACAGTTCAGTAGTGTAATAAAATGCAGCGAGGCTCTCTGGAATTCTGTACCACTTTAAAAAAAATAAAAAAAAAAAAAATAAAAAATAGTCAAATTTTCTCATTTAATTTTATCCCAGCATGGTCAGCACTCATATAGGCATGATTTATTCCCCTGTCCTACTTTTGATTTGACAGTTGTGTCTGGTATCTGATAATTAAATATACCTGTTCATAACTTAAATTGAATTAAATTTTTTGAATAGCTCTGACATGTTTCTGTACATGTTCTGCACAGTCAAAACGTATCAGACATGTCTCTGATTTGGGATGATTTATAGGAATCACGCACATTTCAGCTTTGCTATTGAGTCATACTGAAAACAAGGAGGACAGGCAGTGTTATCTTAAGCTAGCAACACTTCTAAACTCCAAAATCTGTGGCTACTAACTTGGTTCTCTGACCTTTTAGGGAAAAATGACCACCTCATCCTTTTTTTTGTTTTTTTTGTTTTTGTTTTTGTTTGTTTGTTTTTTCTGGCTCCTCCATGGTTATTAGGGTGGACGTATCCTCAGCATCCCTGAAATCTACGCCTCTAGTTAAACATCTGACTTGTTTCTGTTTCTCTCAGATATACAAATCACAAGGTCCAGATGGCACATCAGGCAGAGGACAGAAGATCCACATGCAGTTGTGGGACACTGCAGGACAGGAGAGGTACTCAGTTCTTCTGGTGGCACTTTCACAACCTCCTCAAACCTTTTCACTTGTTTTAAACTGTGTCTTTAATATTATATTCCTCCGTAAAGTGTTTCTTCCTCTGAATGATTTCAGGTTTCGAAGTTTGACGACCGCTTTCTTCAGAGATGCGATGGGTTTTCTCCTCCTGTTCGACCTCACAAATGAGCAAAGTTTCCTCAATGTCAGACACTGGATGAGTATGTGTCCTAATGTGTTGAACTGAATGCACAGTTTTCTTATTAAAATGGAAGATTATAGAATTGATCAGTACAAAGTTGGTGTAATTAAGACAAATACAAGTGCACAGGACGCTGGATAACTAGAAGGGCACTCATAGAGGCCACTGCTAATTTTTTAAAGAAAGCGATCCAGATGGTTTCTTCCTTTGCCCGGGCTCCGTCTCTCCACTGAGTTTTATGAAATTCAGCTTGGTATTTTTTCAGTAATCTTTCTGACAGACAGATAAACAAACCTCCACGTCAGCTCTGACTTGGCGGAGGTAAAATCTGTTTCTTATTACCTGTGCACAAAGGCTTATGTCTGACTCATGCAGGTTGTTTTTAGACCCAAAGTGTAATTAAACATTTAATCTTCCAGTTATTAAGTCTTTCCCTTCAAATCTTATTCAAACCTCAGCTGTTTCAACTAGTACATGAATGAAACCTTGATGTATTTAAGATTGTTCCATGGAAACAGGACTTTATGCCTGATAAATCTGATTGTTTGTTTCAGCTCAGCTACAGATGCACGCATACTGTGAAAATCCTGACATTGTTCTGTGTGGCAACAAATGTGATCTGTTGGACCAGAGAGCAGTCAATGAAAACCAGGCCCGTGAGCTCGCTGAGAAGTACGGGTACGTATATCTGTCTCTGTCTCTGTCTCTGTCTGTGATCCATCTGTACATGAACCTCTCCCTCAAACATTTGCCAAGGAGGCAGTGGCTGCTTTGTTTGCCAAAGTCCGTGCAAGAGAATGTCGGACTAAATTGGTCCTCCTCGAAAAACAAATATTTGTGCACACGTGTAAAATATCCTGCTCATGACCTGTTCGACACACCTTTACTAAAAATAAAGATATTCTATTGCAGTTTTTAAAATACTTTGCATTTACGTATATAACATAACATATCATCTCCCTTGAAGGTATGTTGGTTAATTTTGTCAATCATATTATAATTCACAAAATCTGTCTGTTGATCAGCGAACTCCGCCTACATGATCAGGAGTTGAGCAACCAAACTTGGCACACAGGTACATCTTAGGCCCCTGAAAGTTCTTATCTATATCACATGTTATGACATCATCATGTTGCCTAGTAACCACCTACTAGCGGGCTAAAATGGCCCATTTTAACATTTATGCACCTAAAACACCTTATAAAAGCATTGCATCATTTTAATTTCACAACAGTAACATTTAATTTATATCCACGAACGCCATCATGTCTCCCTGGCAACCACCTAACAATGGACTAAAGCGACATGTACAGCTCTGGAAAAAATTAAGAGACTACTCCAAAATTATCAGTTTCTCTGATTTTGCTATATATAGGTATATTTTTGAGTAAAATGAACATTTTTGTTTTATTCTATAAACTGCTGACAATATAACTCCCAAATTCCAAATACAAATATTTTCATTTAGAGCATTTATTTGCAGAAAATGAAAAATGGTCAAAATACCAAAAAAGGTCCAGTGTTTTCAGACCTCAAATAATGCAAAAAAAAACAAGTTCATATTCATTTTTAAACAACACATTACTAATGTTTTAACTTAGGAAGTGTTCAGAAATCAATATTTGGTGGAATAACCCTGATTTGCAATCACAGCTTTCATGCGTCTTGGCATGCTCTCCACCAGTCTTTCACATTGCTGTTGGATGACTTTATGCCATTCCTGGCGCAAGAATTCAAGCAGCTCAACTTTGTTTGATGGTTTGTTACCATCCATCTTCCTCTTGA